>JAOBBC010119210.1:0-10534 GCA_025388495.1 Curcuma longa | reverse complement strand
AAGGAGGTGGGAGCTGATGGTGTTGGGGATTGTGTGTGAGGGAGATTGGGCGGTGGCTGATTGAGGTGGAGAGCGAGCGTGTGGTTGGGAGGTGTGCGTTGGTGGTTTGCTTGGTGAGTGGATGACTTGAGGTAAGGCTGCGTGAGTGGAGGCTGATTGGAGGTGGCAGCGTGGTGGATGAGTGAAGGTGGGAGATGGAAGGGGCTGTGAAGATGGAAGAGGGTGGCGGCTAGGGTTTGCTCCAAGGGAAGAATGTCTCATCTAAGCCAACTTGCTTCCTCCTCTAGCTTCCTTAGCGGCTTGGATCCTTTATGAGCCCATACCCGAATCCGAAATGGGATGAGATGAGATTGAATCCACATTTAGATTGGGCTATCTTCACTTGGCTTGAGTTTGGTCCAACTTCATGATCATTGGTCTCCTACAAAAATACATAGAAAATGTTGGATTCAATCCAAAATGTATAGAAATTATAATTATAGCCCAAAATAAATTCTACTCATAAAATGTGCTAATACTCAATACTTACACAATGAGAGAACCAAAACATTAAGTATTAGGACCAAAATAAACTAATAAAATGCATGTTATCAACCCATCAACATATTCATACTGATGTGCATCTCATGCAATTCCAACCAAAGTTCATAGACAGAACAAGTCTAATTTAGGAACTCCATGCAATCTGTTACAAATAGAACAATCAACCAATTAGAAGTTAGATTAGAGATTAGGGTTAAAGTTAAGATTAAAGTTAGAGTTAATGTTATGGTTAAGAACAGGATTAGGCATTGGTGTTAGAATTAGGAATGTATTTACAGTAAGGGGGGGTTTTGATTCCGTGAAAGAACAGGAAGAAAGAAAAGCAAGAGCAGATAAAACCAAACATAATTGAATCGAAATTTCAAGCTAGGGTTTAGGAAATGGAAAATGGGGATTCCCTGATCATCACCAACCGAAGCCAAACAATCGGAGGTAGCCTTACGCCGGTGGAAATGGGCTCGCCGGGGTGGTTATCGGGAGACATGGACGGAGAAGGCGAAGCATGGGAACCTCAGCCGCTACTCTTTTCCCTGCTACAACCGCAGACAAGGTCAGAAACAACGAACGGAAGAAACCCTTACTTGCCTTTCCCGGTGACAGCGGAGAATCGAAGCCATCCGAGGTGCTCAGCTACAACCGCAGACCAAGCCCAGTGTGGAATCCCAGCTACAACTGCAAACTAGGTCCGATTACCTATCGGAGGTTCTATGGACGTGGGAGAACGGCTGTCGCCGGCCATCCGTAGCTAGAGAACCCTCACAGTCACAGAGAACGACAGGGGAAAGCGAAGGTTCAGCGACGAGGATAACTTTTAGTTGCCAACGCCGCTTGGCTTGGATCAGGAAATCGAGGAAGAAGACGGCGGATGGAGTGGAGGAGAGTGGAGGAGACCCATCGGCGACCAACAGAGGAGGAACAGGGGAAAAAGTCGCGGATGAGGAAGAAACAGTAAACCTAGCTTGCGGGCCTCCCCCTTTTCACTAAATCAGCGCTTCTCTTTAAACACTGCTGCTGAGCCGGCCTGCATTAAACCGAAGCTTGAGCCGGCGCCTTGCTGAACCGGAGAAATTGAACCGGATCCAATTGATTAAATCGGGTTTTATGGGTTGGGCTGGCTGATTTGGTTTAGTATGGGCTGAATCAGTTTAGATTTGAGCCGAGCTTGGGTTTAGCTGATTTAAGCTTTGGATCTGAGTTAAGTTGAGACAATTGACTTGAACTTTGATTTATGGTCGAGCCGAGTTTGTTGAATTGAGCTAAATTCATCTTTGAACCGCACTCGAATCGAACCATCAGCTTGGACCAAGTTAATTTCGAATCCGATTGAACCAATTTGACTCTAATTTGACCCAGACTTGAATCAAAATTACAATTAAGCCCTCCAATTATCATCCTTCTCATTCTAATTCCTACAAAATCATAAATCACAAAAATTAATATCCATAATTGCTAAAAAAATTCATTAAAAAATAGAATGAAGGTATAATGTTATCCAAGATTAGAATCAAGCTCAACAACCCGATTATTGCATGAAATATAATAAAAAATTACTCAATCTAATCCTAATTTACCCGGTAAAAATGTAAGTTATCAGGAGGCAAACCAGGAAGATCATCTAGAAATACATCATGATAATCACAGACGATACGAACATCGGAAAGACGAGAAGCACTATCTTTCTCTGTTTGCTTCAGAAATAGTAAATAGCCTTAGCACCCACCGTTTAACATTTTCTGAGCTTGTATAGCAGAAATGAGAGATAATCCATCATTCTGAGTACCAACAAATTCCCAAGCGGGTTGATCCGGATGTCGGAAGGTAACAACTCTAGCTCAACAATCCACTTTAACATGATAAGTGGCTAACCAACCCATATCTAGAATGATATCAAACTCCATCATATCCAACACCTGAAGATCCACTGTAAGAGTATGACTGTCGAAATCCAACGGGCATCCCTTAATATTCTGATTGGTAGTCAATACTTCACCTGAAGGTAAAGATATTGCTAGACTACATGATCATAATGTAGGGATTCTCTCAATTTTACTCAACTTCTTTAACTTCTCCACGTCTTTTCCTGAATATATGCAGCCAATCCTTGGGTGAACTGGAACATCCAGTCACTCTCTTAAGCTACTAGATGCAGGCATAACTCAGCTAGTCGAGAGAATTCTACATTATAATCTATAATAGAATGATCACCCTGCTTAACACTCAGAAACACCTAGCGCCGCACCAAACAGAATGTCGCTGGGAAATAATGTCTCTCAAAGGCTTCTCTGAATAATATCCAAGTAACTTCTTGCTCCTCAAATACGGTCTTCTGTGTCTTCCACCATATGACAGCCTGATCTCGAAGATGATATGTAGCTAACCCAACCTTCTCCGTATCCATACAAGACATATAATCAAAAGTATCAGTAAGATTCTCCAATCAGGAACTTGTAATCCATGGGTCAGGCCCCCTATGGAATAAGGTGAATATAATTGGCCCTTAGCCGACTTGGCCAATATCAATATACGACTTTTATCCGCCGGAGCAGATGCAGTCATAGTCGAAGCTAACTCCTGAGCTTGGAAACTCTGTGATGTGTGTAGGGTATGCATATATTTTTACTGCTTTTATTGGATATCTTTATGCATTTTCATGTTGATACTCAATGTTTATCACATCCTTTATTCATGCACTAGGCACATTATTTCTATTTTCTAGTTCAGAGGTCGGCTCTCGTATTTTTACATTTGTAGGATGGAAATTGGCGTGAAACAAGGCAAAATAAAGAAGGAACAATACAAGTCAAGACTGGGTCGTGCCTGCAAGGCACAGTCGTGTCATGCTCTCAGAAGAGCTCCTACTCCAGGTCGTGCCACCAAGCACAGTTGTGCCCTCAACTCAGAAGCAATCCAGCTCTGGGCTATGCCTATCAGGCACGACCGTGCCCCTTTTCCAAGTCAATAGCTTCTTCGAATCGTGCCTACTAGGCACGGCCGTGCCAGCGGGGAGTTTGAGCCGAGTTTTTCGATCATTCTATGAAACACAGCCGTGTCGTTCTATGACACACGACCATATCGCGCCAGAAGCCTATTTAAACAACTTTTTGGAACCCTTTAGAGGGGAGCCATGAGAGGACAACAAGGAGCGGCCGTAACCACATTTCGAGGGAGAATTCGCTGTCACATCTATCTTTCTGAGGCTACTCCACTGCTTTTATCCACCACCGACGAGGAGATCACAATTTAAGGAAGACTGCACATATTGATAAGTTCTTTTCCTTTTCTTTCGTAGATTTTAGAATAATGATGAATTCTTCTTCTTCCTTCTTGAATTGTATTCCCTCCATCATGAAGTAGATCTCTTTGATTCTAGGCTGTAGGAGAAATTGAGATGTAACGGATGATTGTATTCAATGGATTTATATTTATTATCTTCTATAACATGCTTATACTTTGTTATATGGAATTGTGTCTTGTGCGTATTTGGTGATATTTTGAAAACTTATTTCATATGGATGGGAGTGAATTACGGTTTACAGGAAATCTTAAGATCATATGACCGGGGTGCCTTATGGCAGGAGGTGAACCTTTTTAATCAGACTTTCTGAGGAGATTCTTAAGCTATAACAAATTTTCATGAGGGATAACTAATGGTTATTAATTACTAGGAAGATGTCCTTAATTAGGTACTCGATGACAGAGGATAAAACACCAGTAGTATTGCCAAAGTGCCTGATGATAGCGGGAGAGCTATAAAATCAGGCTATCTAGGTATCATCTTGAACTAGTAATCATAACAGTAGAGATTCATGATTTAATTCCGATGAAGTCTGATAATGTCTAATTGGATAGCTTGGTTAGAATTCTTACATTGATATAAACATTGAGGAATAGCAAAACATCCATAATACTATCATCCATAACTCTCGAGGACTCTGAAATCCTAGTATCGTTTTCTATACCTGTCATATAGTTGATTCCCTTTCGTTTAAGGATTAGGTCCTTCAATTCTCCTTCTTTCTCGCCCCAACACCAAAACCATTATGTTTACAACTCTTTTTGTGCTAGTCTAGTGATTAATTACATGGTCTCTATGGATTTGATAACTTTTTATTAATTGACAACAATCGTACTCTTGCGATAACCTATCAAGTTTTTGTCGTCGTTGCCAGGGACTATGCGCTATTTTTCATTAGACCTTTGCATTTAGAGTTAGATATCAAATGTGAATTCTTTTAAAATTTTTTATTTCTGACATGGAATTGCATAATGAGAGACCTAAACATTTATTCTTTACTCTTTATGTAGGAAATCGTGAGGATGGATTATAAACCGCTGAAGAGTTACTCCTCGCACATCTCAGGAAGGACACTAGATCCCATTGTGTTACCATAGATTTCTGCTTCAAGTTTCGAGATTAATCTGGATCTTATAGCAAAAAATTTAATAAATTCAATTTAAGAGAATTGAAGCCGAGAATCCTTACACTCATCCCATAGACTTCCATAGATACAACAATACAGTGAGATACGAAGGAGTTAAAGCTGAGTTTATTTGGTTATTATTGTTTCCTTTCAGTCTCCGCAACTCAGCTAAAGATTGGATACACTCCCTGCCTCCCCAGAGCATCAGGTCATGGGATCAATTAGAACAAAAATTCATAAATAAGTTTTTCCCACCAAGGAAAGCCATGACTTTAAGAAATCAGATTTTGAATTTCCAGCAAATAAAAGGAGAGTCTCTATGTGACGTTTGGGATAGGCATAGAAACATACTTCAGTAGTGTCTACATTATAGAATAGAAGAGTGGTTGATATTGCACACATTTTATATTGGATTTTCTTTTGAAGATAAGAGCATGCTAGACCCAGCTGCTGGTGGAACACTATTGAATCGAAGTAAATCAGAGGCGTATGAAATAATCGATCGAGTTGTGTCAAATATCAAAGATTGGACTTTTAATGATAAGAAGAAATTTCTAGAAAATGTTTTTGAAACAAAACCTTTAGACATCGAAAAGGAAAGAGAAGGAAAGGATTCAACAGTGCTCAGTGATATTACTTCAAAAGATATCATCCCCGTAGATGATATAGCAGAGCAGGAAATGGAAGACCCGATAAAAACCGATGATGAGTTTGATCATGAACTTAAAGACCCACTGGATGCAAGAGTATGCTATCAACTCCTGAAGGTTGACACGAAAGAAATAAAGCAAGAAGAAATTTCACCCACAGTTGAATTTAAACTGCTTCCTTCCAACCTAAGGTATGAATTTCTTGGGGCACACTCGACGTTTCCTGTAATTGTTAATGCTAATTTAGATGATATCTCTACTCAAAAATTATTAGAAATATTGAGAAGACACAGGAAAGCAATAGGTTACTCAGTTGAGGATTTGAAAAGAATTAGTCCCTCTCTATGTATGCACAGAATTATCCTGGAAGATAATCATAAATGTTCTATTGAGCATCAAAGAAGGCTAAATCCAAACATGGCAGAGGTGGTACTTAAAGAGATAACCATATTATTGAATGCAAGGATAATATATTCGGTCTCGGACAATAAATGGGTGAGTCCAGTGTATGTTGTTCCAAAGAAAGGCGGTATAACAGTGGTAAAGAATGAAAATGGTGAGATGATACCCACTAGAACTGCAACAGGTTGGAGGATGTGTATTGACTACAGGAAACTTAACAAAGAAATAAAGAAAGATAATTACCCTCTCCCTTTCATTGATCAGTTGCTTGAGAGATTAGCAGAGCATAAATACTTCTATTTTTTAAATTTACATTCACTCAGATGACCAAGAGAAAATGACATGCACTTGTCCCTATAGAACTTTTGCATAAAGAAGGATGTCTTTCAGTCTTTGCAATGCCCTAGCAACATTTCAGAGGTGTATGATAGCGATATTCTCAGATTTCATTAAAAACATCATAGAGGTTTTTATGGATGATTTCTCTGTATATGGATCTGATTTTGATACATTTTTAGACAACCTTTCTAAGGTCCTACAAAGATGTGAAGATGTTGATTTAGTTCTTATTTGAGAAAAGTATCATTTCATGGTGAATGATGGAATTGTATTGGAATATAGAATTTCAGAACAAGGAATAGAAGTTGACAGGGCAAAAGTAGAAGTAATTGAAAATTTTCCCCCACCTTTGAACGTGAAAGGAATAAGGAGTTTCCTAGGGCATGCAGGATTTTACCGACGTTTTATAAAAGACTTCTCGAAGATCTCTAAGTTATTGACAAATCTTTTGATTAAACACGCACAAGTCCATTTCGATCAGGCATGTCTAGAAGCTTTTACACCATTAAGAAGGCCCTAGTAACCGCACCTATAATGCAAGCACCTGATTGGAAGTTACCATTTGAAATCATGTGCGATGCTAGTGACTATGTTGTAGGAGTAGTCTTGGGACAAAGGAAGAATAAAGTGTTGCATGTCATCTACTATGCTAGTAAAATATTGGATGAAGCACAAATTAACTATGCTACTACGAAGAAAGAACTTCTAGCCGTCGTCTTCACATTTGATAAATTCAGGTCCTATCTAGTAGGATCAAAGGTGATAGTGTATACTGACCACGCAGCAATCTGATATTTGTACGACAAAAAAGATGCTAAGCCGAAGCTAATCAGATAGATTCTATTGCTTCAAGAGTTCAACGTTGAAATTCGAGATAAAAAATGAGTCAAAAATGTTGTTGCAGATCATTTATCACGATTACATTTAGAGAAACACGATTGAAGACCCTATGCCTATTAATGATAATTTTCCAGATGAACATCTTATGGAAATCACGAGTACAAAGGCACCTTGGTATGCAGATATGGCTAATTTCTTGGCATGTGATATTCTACCACAACATTCTCTTATCAGTAAAAGAAGAAGTTTCTTGCTGACGTTAGACAATATATTTGAGATGCTCCTTATCTCTATAAGAAATATGGGGATACTATAATTAGGAGATGCGTGCTTGAGGAAAAGATGGAGCAAATACTACATCATTGTCATTCATCGTCATATATGGAAGATATCATGGAGGATGGAAAATAGCGACAAAAGTTTTGCAAGTAGGATTTTACTAGCTGAATATCTTCAAGGATGGTAGATAATTTGTTATTCACTACGATAGTTGCCAAAGGACGGGTAATATCTCCAAATGCTACGAAATACCCCAGAACTCTATTTTAGAAGTTGAACTCTTTGATGTATGGGGAATAGACTTTATGGAACCCTTTCCATCCTCATAGTAATAGATTATGTGTCTAAATGGGTTGAAGCGATCGCTTCTCCTAAATGTGACGATACCACAGTGATCAAGATGTTCAAGAAGAATATATTTCCTAGGTTTGGAGTCCCTAAAATAGTAATCAGTAATGGAAGATCGCACTTCATAGAAAAACAGTTTAAGAAATTATTGATCAAATATGGAATAAGACACAAAGTGGCAACACCGTATCATCCATAAACCAGTAGACAAGTAGAAGTTTTGAACAGAGAGATTAAATAAATATTAGAAAAAAAATGTATCTTTGTTTAGGAAGGATTGGGCATTAAAGCTTAATGATGCACTTTGGCCTTACCGAACAGCTTATAAAACCCCTATTGGAATGACCTCGTTTCGTTTGGTGTATGGAAAAGTCTATCATCTGCCAGTGAAATTGGAGCATAGAGCTTACTGGCAATACAACATTTAAACCTGGATTTACAAGCAGCAGGAGAAAAAAGGAAACTATAAATTAGGGAATTAGAAGAAATCTGAATGGATGCCTATGAGCAAGTAAAGTCTTATAAAGAAAGAACAAAGAAATGACATGACAAGCACATAGTACAAAGAGAATTTCAGGAAGGAGGTATGGTGTTGCTATTCAATTCAAGACAAATTAAACTCAACATGGTCTGGACCCTAGAAAATTCTCAAGGTCTACCCCAACGGAGCTATAGATATATGGGATGAGGAATATGGAATGAACAGAGTTAATGGATAGAGACTAAAAAAATATTTCCTGGGTATGCCTTTCCAAGAAAAATAGGATTATCTACTAATCGAGTCATGCCAACCGGATTTGTGCAAAAAGGGATCGAGCAAAAGATCTTAAACAAGCGCTTCTTAAGAGGCAACCCAAGAGTTTTTATGTTTTGTTTTTCTTTATTTTTGATTGTTTTGCAAGTTAGTGATAGACTTTTCTATTATTTGCAGATAAATCTGGAGTGGCACTTCAATTAAGGCTAGGTCGTGCCTACTAAGCACGGTCGTGTCTCCTCCACAGAATAGCTCCAAGACATGACCATGCCATCAAGCACGGCCGTGTCTCTTAGACAAAATGTCAACTTCTACAGGCCGTCTCCAAACACGATCGTGCCCTCTCCTCAACGACACACCCGTTTGAAGCCGTATCTCCTAAACACGATCGTGTTCCCTTCACAGAGTTGCAACTTCCTGAGGTCGTGCCACTTGGGCACGGTCGTGCCACTTGGGCGCGGTCGTGCCACTTGGGCGCGGTCGTGCCTCTTCCACAGCTCCACGTCTTCAACAACCCGTGCCACCTGGGCATGGGCGTGTCTCGCCCACAGAGAGCCTACTTTTGCAGGTTGTGCCTCGTCCGTTATAAAGCGGCACATGGTCGTGTGTGCCCTAAATTCACGAGGCGTGCCCTAACCTCACACGACCATGTCTCTCCACCTTCAAACCTCTTTTCCTCTTCTCTTCCCAATCCATTCCCCTATATACTTAGTTAATCTAAGGAAACACTTTGGTCTAACTAGTTTAGGATTTGACGAGATAGCTTCGGTTAGTTCCACTTATCTAAGCAAACCTAGTAGAGTACTTCTTACCCAAATTGACTACCTAGATTGAGTTTCCCTAGCGTACTCTCATCTTACCTCACCCTGGTACTAGGTTGGGGAAGTATCAATCAGGTCTTTGTCCTTAACTAGCCTAGGTTCAGTCTAAGTTCAAGAAATAAAGAAGATAAAAAATGAAAAACAAACAAGTCTTATTTAGCTAGAATGGTTTTTATTTTGGATCCCCTAGATCATGACCCTTGTTGAATCTAGTCAGATAATGAATATGATCATTAGGGACCCAATATTGGTTTCGTCCAACTTGATTGATCAAGCTAGATTTGGGAACCCATGCTTGGACTTGTGGTTTGTGGGTTCGATTAACCAAAGATAAGTACAATCTATGTCTTGATTTGTGTCTAAGTCTAGATCAGTTGTACACAACCCTTTGAGTTTGAAACATCATGTTAAGATACTTAGAACCCAAAGTGAACCTTTCTAGTGATCTTTTTATATTCTCAACTTGAATTTTCAAAGCAGAATTTTCTTTCTCAATTTGAACTTGAGTCGAAGTTCCACTCTGAACAGTTTCAGTTGAGGAGCTAAGGTTAGTTATCCTTGAGTGTAACCTCCTTTTGAAGAGATTTAACCTGAACTGTGGACTTGGCAAGTTTTCTAGACAAACAATAAATTATTGAATATAAATTTTTGACTAAATTATCGATTACATTGGAGTCAGGGCTTTCTAAACCAGATATAGATCCGTGACTTGATTAAGATTTAGCTTCGGATTCAATGTCAGACTCGAACTCAGACTCCGCTAGTTCCTCTCATGCTGGTAAAGCCAAGAAACTTGTGTTCTCTTCCTCTTCTGAGTCCTTTGAGGAAGTCTTTTCCCACGTTGCCTTCAATGTCTTCTTCTTCAACTTGTTTTCTTTTCTTTGTTTAAGACACTCTGCCTTAAAGTGGCCTTTGTCGTTGCAGCCATAGCATGTGACTTCAGCCTTGTTAATTGCATTTTGGTTTAATCTAGCTTACATGTTCTAGATCACCTTCTTATATCTGACTTTCTGAAGCCCTTCTTGTTCTTAAACATCTTTTGAATTAGGTTGACTAGTTCTGTAATACCCGAAATTTCCTTCGATAATTTCTGGATATTTATGCATAAATGTTAGATTAATTATGATCAAAAGGAAT
>JAOBBC010118799.1:0-10542 GCA_025388495.1 Curcuma longa | reverse complement strand
CGAGCTACCGAGCCCTCTCTGACCTAATCCGGAGAACGAGCTACCGAGCCCTCTCCAACTCTATCCGGTCCAGAGAATGAGCTACCGAACCCTCTCTACATCGATCAATCTGAATATGAACTTAAATCGTTGTCAACATCAAAACAACAATCGGGACAAAACTGCATCAACACTTATTTGAGGGGTCATAATATTTATATCCTCTAAACTTATCAAGGTATCCCACAAAAAGATAAATCACTATCTTTGGGTCCAGTTTCTTTTCACTAGGCCTATAAGGCCTAGTCTCAGACAAACAATCCAAGACATGCAATTGTCTAATATTAGGATTCCTACTCATCCATATCTTGTTTGAGATTTTAGTCACTGTCTTACTGGGTACTCTGTTAAGTAAATAAATTACAATCTTAAGTGTTTGACCCCATAAAGACTCTGATAGAGAAGTGAAAGTCATCATACTTCTCACCATGTCTTTTAGGATACGATTTCGTTGTTCAAGTACATCATTCTGACTGGGAGTACCAGACATGACATATTGAGGGATGATTCAACAATCTTTAAGGTAATTCACAAATGATCATGTATGTTATTCACCTGATTCGTCATACCGACTATATATTCACGATCACGATCGGATGTACTAACATTAATTTTCTTGCCTAGTTAATTTTCAACTTCAGCTTTGAAAATCTTGAACATATCTAATGACTACAACTTCCATAACTAAGATATATATAAATAGTCGTATCGTGAGTAGTCATCTATGAAACTAACATAATATGTGTGTTTATTCAAGATACCTTAGGGAACTATTCATAAATGTCTGTATATATTAGTTCTAAGAAGTCACTACATTAACTTGCATCCTTATTCCTCTTGTCAGTGGTTTCTCCTTTAACACACTCTATAAAGATGTCAAAGTTTGGCATGTCAAGGGAATCGAGAATTCCACATGACATTAACCTTTCTAAGTATTGTTTAAAAATGTGGCATAAACACTTATGCAACAATATAGAGGAATTCTCGTCAGTCAAATTACGTTTCGTACCTATGTTATGTATGCTTACATTGTCATTAGTAAGAGTTAAGGTGTTTAATTTGTACAAATTATCAATCAAGGAACTATTGCCAACCAACACTGAATTAATTAAAATACTAAAATTTCCATTTTTAAATGGACAAGAATAATTAATCAAATTTGTCCAAATAAGAAATAGAAATTAAGTTTCATCTAAAAGACGATACATAAAATGTATTATCCAAATCAAAAAAATATTGATTCCTAAATAAAGTCTAAAAATGCCTATAAACTCTACTTTAGCCTTCTTGCCATTCTCCATATAGATGCATCTTTCACCATCAAATGACAGTTGACTCTTGAGAAAATTCTATATAGTGACACTTATGTGAGTAGTAACATTGGTATCTATCCACCAAGTGTCATTAGGTTCATTCGCTAAGTTGACTTCTGAACTGATAAAGTTAATAAGTTTCTCTTAACATGTGAGTTGGCGTATTTGGGGCAATCCTTCTTCATGTGACTCTTCTTTTGTAGAAGAAACAAGGAGAATCCTTATCTTGCTTCTTTTGCATTTTATACCCATGAACCTCAAATTCTGCAGTTTGTTTACCTTTGCTTTTGTTATTAGTTCTCTTTCTTTTGTTGCTTGAACCCTAATGAGTGGATGTAAAATGAACACTTTCAGATGTATCTCGCCTCAGTCTCTCCTCCTCTTACATACATTGAGCAATAATAAACTCATTCAATGTCCATTGCTCCTTTTGAGTATTATAAGATATCTAGTGAACTGTGCATGCAGAGACATTATGATAAAATGCATTAACATATTCTCTTTCATTTTGAGCTATAGTATCTTTAGTTTTATAGCGAGATTAGACATCTCCATAATATACTCACGTATGTTACCCTTTCCATTGTACAACATGGCTACCAACTTTGATACAAGTGTAGTTGTCTAGACCTTTTCATTTGATGTGAATCGGTCTGTTAATTACTTTAAGAAAGATTTTGCATCCTCCTCTTCAGTTATTGAGTCCTTTAGTGGTCCCCAAATTGAGAGCTTCATGATGCTCAGACTCATTCGATTTGATCGCTCCCACTTATCAAAGTCAACCCTCTGCTTTATGAGATACCAAATGCAACATTACATTCTTATTTTTGGACTAAAATGTAATTTGTTAACGATACTCTCTATTATAGCTCAAATCTTAATTTGTCACACAATGTGCCTTCCATTAGATTGACACATTATGTATATAATTCACACTTTATATAAGCTATTTATAAGTCCATAACTCACAATAACCTTAATCAACCATGTAACATGTCTTCCTTTACGCCAATATATTAAGCTCATGATACGAATAAACATAAATTTGTTTATTAGTTGTAAGTTACCCTTAAACATATATTTGACGTAAAAGTAACTTTCCTTTGAATTAATTACTTTTAACATAGATATAAACATCTACTGACACAAATGGACTAAACCTACCTAAAGTGTTTTTTTTGGACTGACATAATAGTTCAATTTAGTAGCATGTATATAGACACTGTTAAGAAAATCCTAAAAGACCTAAAATTGCGTTTATAGAACATAACATGGCCTGGTCATGTCACGTGACACAACCATGGACAACACTCAAGGTGGGCAGGCCCCACACGATTGTGTCACACACTAGCATGCAACATTGCTTGTGTCATCGAACACGACTCATGTTGGCCTATCCAGAATGCAACAAGGCCCCGACATGACCCGTGTTGCTTGGTTATGACCCATGTTGCCTAACACAACCCGTGTTGCTTTGCACGACCTGTGTCGAGCCACGATTTTTCTCCCAATGCGCCACATGGTCATGTCATGAAACACGATTGAGGTGCGCCACAATCCTAACCCTAATGTAGGTCTAATCGACGGGTTTTCAGAAAAAATAACAGTAGTTGCTGTCGTTCTTTGCGTTCTTCACTAAAATCGTAAAAATTTGAAAACATCACCACTCTAGGTTTTCTTATCAAGATTTTCATTGAAATAAAAGTTGTTTTATGCTAAGAAAATCGAATCTAGCGTAGAAACAACAAAATCGATGAACCTCCCAATTTTATCGCTATAGAAAATGATGAAACTGTCGTGGCTCTGATATAACTTGTTGGGGAAATTATTTTTCTAATCGCATAAATTCTAAAACAATACGAACTCTAATATAGGAAAACAAAATAACAAGAGATCTAGTTTTATCGATATCCATAGCACAAAATAATACAAAGGTAAGACGATGAATCTAATTACAGCAAAAAAACCATCGTCTCTTTTGTATGTTGTCCACTAATCCAGAAAACCTACGGAAGAAGAGGGAAGCAAGGGGGTTAATCTTTAGAATGAACTAGGTTGACAGCGTCGTAATCTCTCTACCAATGGAGAGTAAAGAGATTTGTCAGATACATAATCCAATGGAAACCATACCCTATATATATAACATAATCCGTTATCAGTCCATTAATGATAACAATTTGGATTAGCGGGTTCTACACATATAAACCTCGATATCCAATAACTCAAATCCTCCATATGAGTTAGATCACTTAATGAGTTTGATTTTTTTAATGACACGTATCCGCATGTCACAAATAATATATAAGCCCATCAAAAATCCAACACTAACAAACCAAGTCAAGGTTGTACATTCATAAGTTGATGGCTCCAAGACACCCTTCCCATTGGATCGCGTAAGATGAGATCACTAATTAAGCTACCTTGCATCAATCAGATACCACCTAAAGAGAAGTTCTTGTAGTAGATTGGAAAGGGTGTGACACCGAAAATCAATGGTGAAACTTCTTCTCGTGATGTGGCCCAAGAGTTATCTCAGTGAGGCTCATATTTAAATCAATATTATGGGATCATGAAAGATAGAATAGTACTAGAAAATTATATAAGAAGAAAACTAAGGTTTGAGTTTCATATAGCTCATACCATGTACTTCAATATTTATAGAGGATTATAATTGTTCTGAACCCTAACGGAGGTTTTTGGATCTCAAGGTTGTGGGTTGAGGGTTGTGTGCTCGAGGAACATTATCCCTTCTAGATGGATTGTGGAGCGGAGTTGAACAAATCCAATTCAAAGAGTTCCGGATGCTTCTTGTAGTGTTGTAAACTAACTAAACCGAGTCAAGTTTTGTGATGTTCAAACTTGTTTGATAAGATAACCGATTTAAGTTAAGTTGAACCTAAAATAAACTAAGTCGTTGAAATGATTATTCAAGCTTGGTTTAATTTTCAAGCTTGGCTTGAGCTTAGTTCAAGCTAGTTTGGCTTGAGTTTGATTCGTTTAGATGTTATCGAGCTCTCAATTCAAGTTTATTTGATTGTTTGAAATTTTTATATTTTAAACTTATTTGATTGATTATTGAGCTTGATAATATAAACTTGTTTGATCATTTTAAAAGTTTTATTTATTTATTTAGCATGTTGATAAGAATTTTATTAATGAATATGATTCATAAATATTGTTCATGAATATTAACGAGTTGAACACATATGTATTCAAGCTTCATAGTTTAACAAGTTATTCAAGTTTATTCATTTAATTGATCTTATGTGTATTGAATGAATATAAATAAACTCTTATCAAACCGATTACCAAACTTATTCATGAATATTCGATTTGTTTACAATCCTATTTTCCTATGTTCGAAGCATGCGGTGCTCAAGCTATCCAGCTATATGGGAGGCTAAGTCAAAGAGTCAAGTCGTTCAGATGGATGGGATACTCAAGATGTTGAGCACTCAGGAATGACTCGAGATGTCACATAATAGGAGTGACTCGGGAGGTGGAATTGTTTGTGTTGAATTAGGAGAGAACCAGGGAGAAAAAAAATTGATATTGATCGACAAGAACCGCTATATATTGAGAGAGAAAAATTAACTTTTTCACGTTGAAGGATGGTGTAGAACTGCTACGGAGATCATATGAATGTGAATGCAGTGAAAATAATATAAATAAATAAATTTATACAATGCTAACAAGAGAATTTAAAGTCGTTTGGACCTCTGCCCTAACTCTACCTCCTATAATTTGTTTGGTGAATTATTTTTTTTTTATAAAAAATCTCTTTTACAAGTTCATACAAGATGCCATAAGAAAGTAAGACTTGGTAGATATTGATTTTTAGAACAGCAATAAAATTTATTTTAGATTTATATAAATTTGAGATGAATTTATTATTAATTACTAATTGAATTTATTTTAATAAAATATAATATTTTTAAAAAATTGAGATAAAATTTAAAATGAATTTAGGACAAAAGTACATATAAATTTTATAAATAAAAATAATAATATGTAATATAAACGGAATTCATATTATTTCTATAAAACAATTTCATTAAAATTTAATAAAAATTTTAGATAAAAAAATTTATTTCGGATTTATATAAATTAATGACATATTTTTTTATGTAACTACAAATTTATTTTATTAATATATATATATATATATATATATATATATATATATATATATATATATATATATATATAATATCTAAAAATAATTTATTAATCATAATTTTTTCCTCCTATTTGAATTCTTTAATTTCTCTCACGGATAAAAAAAATGAGGTAGCTCTAGACCTGAACCCTTTTCTCGTTAACGGTTGACACAAGATGGTTCTTCATCATGGCTCAAGGGCGACCTCACGAGAGTGCGAGGCGGCCATGAGCAACCTCATGGCCGCACTAGGTTGCCACAAGCGATCATGTGGTAATGCAAGATGACCGAAGGAGATCTCGCCGTCATGTGCCTTGCTCGACAATTACTCCGATCGCGTGGTCTCCTGCGGGCGCATGCCTTGCACGTGACCACCCTTGAGTAAATATTTTTATTTTTTATTTTTTTTCATGCATATGCTTTTGTGTATATTTTGTGAATTTTTAGATTTTAAATCTTGTATTATATACTTAGTGATAAGATTTAATTGTTATTACTGTTGTTGTATTGTAGATGGATAATGACCAGATGGTACTAAAGTTATAATTTTGTAGAGATGGATTTTTCATCTTTGAAACCATATTTTCTTAACACCGGAGTTACGTAAGCTTATAAGAAAAAGAAAAAGAAAGTGACCACTTCTTATTTTCGTCCAAAGATGATATAATGAGGACAAAAGAAAGTAAAGTATAAACTCAAAACTTTGCAACAGTTAAAACCTATCTGATTTTGGGCTCCTGAAGGCCTTGGAAATGGTTTAGAGACAAAGAGAATATGACAATTCAAAATAATGATTGTTGCTCTATTTTAAGATTCACCTGTACCCCTATTTTTATATGTAACTCAACATCCTATCTAAAGATAAGACATTAAATGACTATTTTTGTTTGATTTCGGTTGTTTCAAATCATTTTTAGTTGACTAATTTAGATACATACGTAAACTTTCTCAACTAATGGCTTGTTGTAAGTCGAGTCCAACACTAGTTCAATAATTGACTGCTTCAGCATTCAATCAACTCAAACAAAATTCAATCAACTAAAATAGGTACGTTGTTCTGATTAAATACCATAAATGATCAAACCATCGGTCAACAAACGGACTGACATACACATTCCTCGGAGATAGTCGCTCGAAGAGATGAAGAGATCTAAAAAACATTTCAAAAGAGAGTTAGAATGACATCGGAGGTAGAGCCTAGCAAACCAGATGCTCAAGTTAGGATTGTGTATGAGGAAGGAGATTAAAGACATGAGAAAATTAAGATTTTGTATGTGCATACTTGTGCCTATGAGTATGAGTAATGTTTTATAGAGTTGTCAATATCTGTTTAAGATATGTTCCGAAATACACATTCCTACTTAGAAAGGTTCTGAAACATATGCTTCTATTCCGATACATCTGTTTTAATTGTCCATGTCTTTACGGGATATCTTCCATATTCTCCAGCAGAAACGGTCTTAGGGTTTCTTGAAGATGAACCGATTTCATGGGCTCTTGTCTAGAGGTGAATAATGAAAGATTTGAGATCGGGATGAAGTCGGCGCTGAGACTGAGCAGATGTCAAGGTCGGGATCCGAGACCAAACGGATGCCAAGGTTGGGACCTGAGGCTGAGATGAGGTTGGCACATGAGATCGAGCAGATGTCGAGGTTGAGGTCGAGGTCGAGACCGAGCAGATGCTGAGATCGGGACCTGATGCTAAAATAAAGTCAGCACATAAGATCAAGCAGACGTTGAGGTCGGGGTCCAAGACCAAGTAGACGCCGAGGTTGAGACCTAAGATCAAGTAGATGTCGAGATCGGGATTCAAGGTTGAGGTTGAGGTGAGGTTGGGGTTCAAGACCAAGTAGACACCGAGATCGGAACCCGAAACCAAGTAGAGGTCGAGATCGGGACCTGAGACTAAAGTGAAGTCGACGTATGAGACCGAGAAGATGTTGAGGTCGAGGCTCGAGACTAAGCAGACGCTGAGTCAGGACCCGAGACATGCCGAGTTGGGACCCGAGATCAAATAGATGCCAAGGACGGAGCCCTATGCTGAGATTGTTAATTGGCAACTCATCATGTTTTGTCTGACCTAATAGCTCTTTGATATTCTACATCTGAAGTCATGTGGCGGCCATGCGACAATCACATGGCAGCTCTGGGATTCCACCGTATTAATAACCAAAACAATAAGCTTATTTGCCAATAAGTAGTTTCCCAATTGGCCAAGAACCTCTCTAACTTTCAATCATTCAAACTATTTACAATCGACTCCAACATCTTTGATGATAAACAAATCCACCAATGAATAATTTTCCAATTCACTTAAAAACTCTTATGTCCATCGAGCACAACAAAAGCATCATATTTCTAACAATTGACTGCATTGTTGACTCAATAACTTCACTTGACTACTAAAGTCTTATCCTTTCAGATCTTCAACCTTGATCAAAGCTCTTTGTTTCCCACGAGTCCACCCATTTTTATTTCAAGCACTTATTCCTTTGAATGCAACATATCATCCTTCACCCCTTTCCTACAAGTCCACCTCTATTAGCTACCCCAATGTATGCCACAAATCATATCTTTTGTCTCTCGAATGTACGAAGCTCTATAAGCCTCTCTACATGTCATCCTTCTCTATTCACCAATTGAACTCACCTCCTATTAGGTTGTCGAGTCGTCAACCAATCCCAACCAAATGATTTGATTGTGTTGAGTCACCAAGTTCTCTTATCTGGACACATGTCAATAACACAATAATCTAACTTAAACTATTTATCAAACACATTAAAATAATTTAGACAAACCCAACCACTTAGCATCATTGCACCAATATAGGTGGATTTATGTTGGATCAAAGAGCTTGACTACTCAAAGTACATTGTCGATACAATTGGATGTTTGCAAAGTCTACTCTCAATGTAACATGTATGTAATTTGTGTAATTCACTTTCCTTTAATACAATCCACACAAGTATCAAAGTAAGAAATGTCTTCAAGGACACTTTAATTAAACTAATTGACTTATTTAGTCTATTATTGGAGATATGAACAACTTTCTTGTGCCACAATATTGAGAACTTCTCATTAACAATATCATATTTATTACCATCCAAGGTAAAATAATTATTCTTTCAATAAGAAAATTCAAACTTAAAGAGAATAAGTGAAGAAACCTTACTAAAATTCCACTATCTTTTCCCCTTACTAAAAGTGGAGAAACCTTATACAAAAAAAACTTTTACAATAAAGAAAAAATAGTATAATACAAAACTTATATCACAAAACTTGTAAGAACATAGAGGTATAAACCTTAAACCCTTAAAATAAAAGATTATAAAGGAAAAAATACAAAGCAAGGAAGATTTAGTCTTCAGATAAGGTTCACATAACTATTCTACTTCATTCTAGTTAACTCAAATTTTAGATAGTTGATTGAAACATTGCTCACGTAAGTTTTATTTGTCAAGTACTATCTTAAGTTGACTCAACATCATTCTAATCGACTTAAATCCATTCTAGTAGACTTATCACTCGTAGGTCAATTTAATTGAATAAGACCATAGGCTTATCATCCTATTGATCATGATTACAATCAACTCAAAACATATTTAGTGGAAGTTGACTTAACATAAATAATCTATTTTTTTAATTCAACAATCGATTAGTCAACTCTAATCACTCTAATAAATTGAATTCATTTTCAGCACGGTATAATATCTTAAGTTGACTACCAAATCGGCCCAACCATTTAGTTGATAGAATTTAACTTTCAGTTGATTGAATCATTGACTACAAATTAAAATCACATGTTTCTTAGTTGATTTCAAACTTAGATAAGATCTACCTAAAAACTAAGATCATAAGTTGCCCATAATCGCTCACATCTCACATGCTAAGAAGCCTTACCTTCGGATCTTCTTTCGTTTGCAACTTCTTTTATTTGTCAAGAGGCTTTGCCTTCAAAGCTTTCTCATTGACATTTGTCACGCTCAAGAATCCTGTCAACTTCTATTGGTCTTCCTTATCTGCCAAGATCCTCTTGGGTTTCTTCTTTGCCATCACCTATTAAACTTTTCGATTGATGATATATTTATTTGCCTTTCACCTATTTGAACTCCCATCAATATCAAATCTTACTTTTGTTGAATTTTGCCACATACCAAGTATCTAATCAATATTAAGACAGAATACCCCTGGGATATGATTGAGTAAGTTATTGCGGGACAAATTTATTGTAGCGAATAAGGGTTGAATTAATCTCGGCGAAGCTGAGATAATGCCCTCCCGTAGTGGCCACCTTTACTACAATATTAAGATAGAAAAAAATGCCTCTTTTATCCATATCATCAAAAATATCAAATAACACCCTACCTATAAATTTTTATCCAAAATACCCTTGTATGATTTACCTTAGAGCTGCTTTGATCAAAGCAGTTTGAGTTTTTTTTTGTTTTTTTAATACGCTATTTACCTCCAATCAATTTTGGTCACACTCACACTAAGGCTAGAGCTATTTTGGTCAAGCTTCCAGAGCATAAATGAGTTAGTTATAACGGAGTAGATTTGCAGAAGAGGACAAGAGTTCAAATCTCGACGAAGTCGTGGATTTCATCTTTTACAGAGTAAAGCTATTTTGGTCAAAGTGGCTCTAAGGTGAATGTGGAGCTGCTTTTTATAAAGCAACTCCAAATGATATTATTTTGTTAAAAGCAACTCTAAGGTGAAGGTCGAGGGTATTTCAGATAGAAAAGTATAGTTGGAGCACCTTTTTGATATTTTTTTTTTCAAAATGGAACGCCCTTTTATGATATGATAAAAAAAGGATGTTCTTTAATTTTTCTATTCAACCTTAATCTATTTAGACTTCTTCATCCTTGACACTTGTTGAGTCATGCATCACTATACTTGCACTTAAGTTTTCTATAATTGTACACTTAACCTGTTAACCAAATTCATCAACAAACACAAAATTACCGTAACTTAAGCCTTTTATTATACACATCAAAATCACTTAATAAATTCCAATAACTTCCAAAC
>JAOBBC010117688.1:0-10559 GCA_025388495.1 Curcuma longa | reverse complement strand
TAAACTTTGGTAGACATATGATAAGTGACCTAATTTTGTGACAACTAACTACGCATGCATCACATACAAGCATCACACACACACATCACATATATGCATAAAGTAAACGTGACATGGTTATGGCCCTTTTTATGATCTTCTCAAGCCAATGAGAAGAGCAAATGGTCAACCTAGGGTTTAGCATCTTCTCCAAATGCTCCCATGGTCGTCATGTGTTGTTGGCCTCCATCCTTTGCACCGTCTTCTAGTAGTGTAGAATTGTTCTTCATTGTACATTACAATTGAGAAAAACCTCAAGTTACATTTGAGGGTAATTTAAATTTTACAACTAGAATAATGAGGTGAAAGGCATGACACGCATGCCGTATTATGAATTACAACAATCACACATCCAATCACATTTGGTAAAGGGTCATAATCATGCACCATGTCATATAACATTCAAAACATTAATGACTTTAAAAGAATATTTATGATCCTTAGCAAATATGAGTCGCAATGCCACGGCGGTCTCGCTAGCCGATTAGCGGGCGGGGTCAAGGGGCAGCGCCCTGAAGTACTAGTCGACTGGCGTAAGCACCAGTCGACTGGGACATGGTGAAACGAACGAACAGAAAGATTAATCGAGTGACTTGTCTGTAGCAGTCGACTGGTGCCAGTCGACTGGTACAAATACTAGTCTACTGGACCATGAAAAACTCGGGCATAGAACGATTGGTCGAGTGATCAGTCGACTGATCAGTCGACTGGTCAAAGTACCAGTCGATTGACACCCGTCAATTTGGTCCATTCGAATACTATTTTTCATTTGTTCGTCTGCTGGGCAGACTATCTGCTCTACACACATCTTACCAGCATGCAAATGATCATAAACATATTCTAACTTCTATCATATAGAACTAAAACGAGTATGTTTTCACAAGTGGCTCTGATACCACTATAGGGATCTATAGCGCGAAAAACCGATTTAATCACATAAAAGTGCAGCGGAAAATAGGGATCCCTCCAGAGATCCATGTGAAAAACATTCTCGTTTTACATTTAATCTACATGGTAGAGATTACCTTCGATGCAAGCCCTTCGTAATCCCGACAGCAACTCTTGCTCTTCGACGGTTGGCGGATCAAGCGCGATCAGTACGTCCGCACTTCCACGGTATCCACACGAACACAGGATGAGGAGAAGAACCAGATCGTGGTGCTAGCCACAATATAGGTTCCGGCCAAGAGGGAGTAGAAGGGAGGAAGAAGAAGATCAAGCTCTAAAATGATCATACATTAGAATACAAAGAGCCTCATACCCTTTATATTCATCCATGGAATATGAAGGGTCATAACTCTTTGTATCCCATGAGCCCAACCCAAGTCAAAATCGTGTCCAAGCCCAACTTGAGTCTAACTCGAGTCCAACTCAAGTCCAACTCGAGTCTTGATCATCTTGACTTGAGTCCCACTCAAGTCTAGTCCAATCCGAATTGACTTGAGTCTAACCCGAGTCTAATCCAATCCGAATTGACTTGAGTCCAACTCATAATTGGCACTAAGGGCTTACACTAACATTTACATTGTTACCTTTTGTATTCCTTTTGTAATCGCTAACTTGAGTCTGTAAGGCTCAAGTTATTTAGTGGATTGCCTGACGTAAACGGTCGAGGACCGTGGGTCTTGGAGTAGTAGCTTCATGTTGTGAACCAAGTAAACCTCCGTGTGCTATTTTCTGTTTGTGTTCGCATTTTCAATTTCCACTGTGCAACTCGAGTTTTATCGAACAAATCAAAATCGATCGAAAAAGCGCAACGCGCTATTCACCCCCCCTCTAGCGAGTAATACAATCCTACAATTGGTATCAGAGCACGGGGTTCTCGAATTCAGTGCAACCACTGATCGAGAGGTTTTCGATCAAATTTTAATTTTTTTCATTTATTTTTTTATCTTTTCTATTTTTCTCGCACTACTAAATCCAAGACCGAGTCTTGGAATCTTGTCTGCTTTCCTTTTTGGTGTGCTAGATTAATAGCCCATCAGGAAGGTTTCAGCACCGCAAGACCTCCCTTGTTCTTGGGTGACGACTTTCCATATTGGAAAACCAGGATGGAATGCTACTTGAAAACATAGGTTGAGATGTGGATTATCATCCAGACGGGATTCACAATCCCGTTTGAAAGCGATGGTTCTCCACAATCTTGTGAGCACTAGGACGCTTCCACACGGAAAAAAATCGAAGCCGACGCCAAGGCCACACAGACCCTCCAGTGCGGCCTAACCAAAGAAGAGCTCAACCGGGTGGGTGCATTCAGCAGCGCCAAGGACCTTTGGGCCAAGCTGATCGAGCTCCACGAGGGAACCGACGATACGAAGGTAAGTAAACTTGACCTTCTAGTAAATAAACTATACAATATCAAAATTATTGAAGGGGAGACCGCGAGTGGACTACACGCAAGGATCCAGGATATCCTAAATGGACTCTATGCGATCGGACACCGAGTGGACAACCGCGACATTATCAGGTACGCCCTTAAGGCCTTCCCAAGAAACAACTTGTGGGCATCCATGGTGGATGCTTACAAAGTTTCTAGGGATCTTAGTAAAATAAAATTAGACGATTTATTTTCTGAATTCAAATTACATGAACATTCTAATACGGAAGTGTAGGAGAAAGGTATCGCTCTATTTGCAGGTACCAAGAAGCGAGAGTCGGAACCTGCAGAATCATCAGACTCCGAGTCAACGACGAGGTAACAACGGAGCTAGTAAACCTCGTCCGCAAGATGCTCCGGAACAAACGCGGAGTAAGACGATTCGAGATCAAAAAGGTCGTCAACAAGACAAAGTCAACACCTTCCGAGAAGATCGAGTCCAAATGCTACGACTGTGGAAGGAAGGGCCACTTCGTCGCCGACTGTCCGAAACAACGGAAAGGCGACCACAAATTCAAGAAGAAGGCCCTGAAGGCGACTTGGGATGAGTCGTCCTCCGAGGAATCAGACGAGGAACCGACAACGAGCTTCCTCACCCTACCGGCCCAAGACGAACCGAACGAAAGCGACTATGACTCGGACACCGACACAAGCCACGGATCCATATTCGGTTCAGAAGGCCCGACCCCCAATGTAAGTTTTGATAATTTATTTTTAATAATTATTAGTCTTACTAAAAAATTAGCTAAGTCCGAATCCCCAGTTGAATCGCTCCAAGAGGAGTTAGTACTTCTCAAGGAGAAAGTCAACACTGAGCCACTGACTCAGAATGAATCGGTTGAGGATTCGACTCGAGTCCAACTCGAGGAAGAGAATTCTCAACTTAAGACGCAAGTCGGTGAGCTCAGAAGATCGCTTGAAAAATTCATCTCTGGGTCCAAGTATCTGGATATGATGCTCGGATCTCAGAAGGCTGGATACAATCGATCAGGAATCGGGTATGCGGCTAAGAATAGGTCATTCATTGCACTTACACATAGAATTAGACTTAGAGTCCAGGCTTGGGTTCCCAAGTCACAACTGGTTAAATCAGTTGGACTGAACCAATTTTGGGTCCCCAAGGATCAGGTTCACTTGATTCGACCAATCAAGGGACACGATCCCGGGGGAACTAAATCACATTGCTTGATTACTTGTTTAACTTAGCTTTATTTTTCTGCAATAGAAACTTAGGTTAGTTTAAGGACCAACTATTTAATTAACCCTTGCCAACCTAGTACCAGGGTGGGGCGAGATGATAGTACGTTAGGAAGTTTAGGTTAAGTGGTCAAGAAGGGTAAGGAGTACCTGACTTGATTTGCTTAGTCTAACTGAACTAACCGAAGCTACCTCGCCACATCCTAGACTAGTTAGACCAAAGTTTATCAACTAAATTGGTTAAGTTTACAATTTCTTAAATTGGGTTTATCTTAGAACGTGGTCATTGTTCTGATAACCAAGAAGGCCCCTATGCCTCGCCACTGCCTGGAAACTAGTTTTTGAAATATAAACTTAGTCAATTAACGGTTAAACCTGAATCTAACCCAAGGTTAATCAAGTATAGAGACCTTTCAAAATAAACTAAGCTAAAATTGGAAATCATCTCACATATACCCATAGGATCACTGCTTGATCACTTAGAATTGGGTGAGATGAATTAGGTAATCACTTTTCAAAATTAACCCAACAAACCAAATTAATTTTACCTAACAAATATTTTAACATATTTAAAATAAGTTTAAAATCCTAATATTTAATTGTCTTTAAATCTTTAATTATTTTTCAAAAAGCTAATTATTTTAAAATTTAATTAATTTCTAAATCTAATTATTTTAAACTTTTAATTATTTTTCAAAAACATAATTATTTTAAAATTTAATTAATTTCGAAAATCTAATTATTTTAAACTTTAAATTATTTTTCAAAAAGTTAATTATTTTAAAATTTAATTAATTTCGAAAATCTAATTTTTTTTAAACCTTTAAATAATTTTTAAACTATTTTCAAACCTTAAAATGATTTTTAAAATCTTAAAACTATTTTTAAAACTTTAAATAATTTTTAAACTATTTTTCAAAACTTAAAATGATTTTTAAAACCTTAAAACTATTTTTAAAATTTTAAATAATTTTAAACTATTTTTAAAACATTAAAATAACTTTTAAACCATTTTTTAAAACGTCAAAACTATTTTCCTTAAAATTTAAATTCAATTTTTTTAAAACCCTTAATTAAAACCTTAATAAACAATTTTTTGAACTTCAATTATTTTAATATAAAGATTAAAATCTAAAATCCATAAATCCAACTAAGTATTTCTTCGTGTAGGAACACCAGAAACTGGACAAATGAATGTTGGACAATGGTTGCTCCAGACACATGACTAGAGATCAATCCAAATTTACAAAACTCAAGTTTAAAGACTTGGGGTCCGTTGCCTTTGGAAATAACGGAAAACTAAAGGTAATCGGTTCAGGTAATATAGAACTAGACTCGAACTTTGTAATAAAGAAAGTTTTATTGGTTGATAAATTTGAATTCAATCTACTTAGTATAAGTCAACTGTGTGACTCAGGTTACATAGTTAGGTTCACTAAATTTAAGTGTCTAATTGAAAATATAGAAAACCCAGAAAATAAATTAACTGAAATTAGGAAAAATAATATTTACAATATTGACCTACCCATCTCTTCAAACAAGTGTTTATTAACACAACAAGAGGAAACTAAGTTGTGGCACAGAAGATTGGGTCACACTCATGTCAGACTTATTTCAAAAATAAGTCATAATGGATTAGTAAAAGGCCTTCCAACTCTAATTAACTTAGAAAATAAAATATGTAATGCTTGTCAACAAGGAAAACAAACAAAATCCTCCCATAAGGCAACTAGTCATGCCCAATCCAACTCAATCCTCGAATTATTACACTTAGACCTCTTTGATTTGCATGGGGCTAAGTTACTAAGCGGCAACCAATACTGTTTAGTAATAATTGACGATTACTCAAGGTATACTTAGGTAAAATTCTTAAAATCTAAAGATGAAACCTTTAAAAATTTTACAAACTTATGTAAATTACTTGAAAATGAAAAGAACCTAAAGATAAAAAGAATTCAAAGCGATCATGGTGGTGAATTTGAAAATGTCAAATTCACAAAATT
The DNA here is from genome assembly GCA_025388495.1 of Curcuma longa. Classification (NCBI taxonomy): domain Eukaryota; kingdom Viridiplantae; phylum Streptophyta; class Magnoliopsida; order Zingiberales; family Zingiberaceae; genus Curcuma; species Curcuma longa. The sequence goes on along the minus strand of JAOBBC010117688.1, from coordinate 4,943 downwards.
CTATCAAGATAACGGATACCACCATGAATTTTCTTGCCCTAGGACCCCACAACAAAATGGTATAGTTGAACGCAAAAATAGGACCCTACAAGAAGTCGCCCGAACCATGCTAAACGAATATAGACTAGCTAACAAATTTTGGGCTGAGGCAATAAGCACAGCCTGCTATATTCAAAATAGAGTACTAATTAATAAAAGACATAATAAAACTGCCTATGAAATCTTTAACAATAAAATACCTAGCTTAAACTATCTTAAGGTATTTGGATGCAAAGTGCACATACTTAATACCAAAGACTACTAAGGAAAATTTGCATCCAAAACAAGCCTTGGAATTTTCTTAGGATACTCAACAACTAGTAGAGCATATAGGGTTTACAACAAAGACTCACTAAAAGTTGAAGAAACTACCAATGTAACCTTTGATAAAGAAGTAACTAATGAAATTAATCATAGTGACCCACAAATTCAATTTAACAATCAAGATAATCAAATTAATAATAATAATGATCAAGATGATGATGACTTAAATTTAAATAGGTCTGACCCTGACCCGACCATAGTAACTCGAGCTCTAAGACTTAGAGCAGATCACCCACCTGACCAAATTTTGGGTGATCCAACCTTAGGCGTGAGGACCAGATCAGCCTATAGCAATCTAAGTTAAATAACTTTAATTTCTAAAATTAAACCCAAATTCATAGACGAAGCATTGTCAGATCCTGATTGGATCATAGCAATGTAAGAAGAGCTAGCCCAATTCGAACGAAATCAAGTCTGGGACTTGGTTCCAAAACCTAACGATAAATCGGTTATAGAGACCGAATGTTATTATTAGCCTATGTGGTTCATAAAGGATTCAAGCTCTACCAAATGGACGTCAAGTCCGCATTTTTAAATGGTTTCATAGAAGTGGAAGTATACATAAGTCAACCACCAGGGTTTGAAGATAAAAACCACCCTGATTATGTCTTCAAATTAAAGAAAGCACTTTATAGACTTAAACAAGCTCCTAGAGCTTGGTATGAAAGGATTTCTACCTACCTAGTGACCAAGGGCTTCAAACAAGGACAAATTGATCCATCCTTGTTTGTAAAGAACATAGACAAAGATTTCTTTATTGCCCAAATCTATGTAGACGATATAATTTTTGGATCAACCAACTCAAAATGTCTAAAAGAATTTATTAAACTTATGAAAAGTGAGTTTGAAATGAGTTGGGTAGGTGAACTCCATTTCTTTTTAGGACTACAAATTAATCAAACTAAAGATGGAAATTATATTTATCAATCAAAATACGCTAAAGACTTAATTATTAAATTTGGAATGGAACATTCAAAAGAAATCAACACTCCAATGGCAACTAACACAAATTTAGATAGTGACCCTAGTGGAAAACTAGTAGACTTAAAATACTACAGAAGTATAATAGGAAGTCTACTCTACCTAACTGCAAGTCGACCTGATATTTTATTTGTAGTAGGTATGTGTGCTAGATACCAGGCTAATGCTAAAGAGTCACACTTAACTGCAGTTAAGCGAATATTAAGATATATCAAAGGAACGCTAACTGTAGGAATGTGGTACCCTAGGAATAATAAATTTAATCTATTCGGTTATTCAGACTCAAATTATGCCGGTTGTAAACTAGACCGCAAAAGTACAAGTGGTGGATGCCAGTTCTTGGGTCCTTGTCTAGTCAGCTGGTGTAGTAGAAAGCAACACTGTGCTGCACTTTCTACAACTGAGGCTGAATATATAGTCCTAGGTGAATGTGTTGCTCAGCTACTCTGGATGATGCACACATTAACTGACTTCAACTTAGAATACAAAAACACGAAGGTCCTAATTGATAATATAAGTACTATTAACTTGACCAAGAATCCAGTTCACCATTTAAGGACCAAACATATAGAAGTCAAACACCATTTTATACGCGACCATGTCGCTAAGGAAGAAATTGTACTTGACTATGTTGAGTCAAAATTGAACTTAGCTGACATTTTTACTAAACCCCTATCTGAGTCCGAATTTAGTACACTAAGAAGAAAATTAGGTTTGTGCTTGGTAGGGTAGTAAAAATATTTTCAAAAATCATATTTTTCATATTTTTCAATCTATTATAATATTAGTTTTCAAATGGATTTTTAAAATCTTATTTATCATCTTTTGAAAACTTATTTTCTTTTAAAACTTCTTTTTCAAAAGTAAAGAAATGAATGTTTTAGCCTTAGCCTAGATCAAATCCCTAAAAATCATGATCCTATAGATCTAGGTGGACATCTCACAAAGCACACTAGCTACCTTGTTTGTGTTTATAAAACCTAGACTGGTGTGAGATGACTAGGCAATCTAGTCTAAGTATACAAAGATGCTTCAATCAATGCATCGAACCTTTACTTAGACTTTAACTCAAATTGATCAAGTTAAGTGTCCCTTTTTGGGATGATACACTTAAACTTGACTGACTGAGTCAAGCTACTACTTTCTAGTAGTTAGCTACAACTCATGTTGGGCACGTGCCCCTCGGATTAAAATTTTTTTATCTAAGTATCTTTTTATTATTAAGCCTGGACTCAAACCTTTAAGGAATATTTTTTGATTATGTCAAAGGGGGAGAGATAATTAATGAAAATTTTCAAATTAAGGTTTCTTTTTGAAAATTCAAAATTAAATTCTTTTTGGAAAATCTTTGAAGTACTTGAAATATTTTTTAAGAAAAGATTTTCAAAATACAAGCAAAGATTCAAGGGGAGAAAGGAAAATTTTTTTAAACTTGTTTAAATTTTTAAGGCACCAATTCAGGTGGAGATTAAACTAAGGGGGAGCCTTACACTTGCATATGCTTTGCATTTTTAAACTTATTGTTTTTAAGTTATGCATTTTTAACATAACTTGAAACTAAGTTGCCATAATCAAAAAGGGGGAGATTGTTGGTGCAAGGTGCACTCAATGATCGAACCTTGGTTTTGATAATGGCACTAGGTTCAAGTTTAGTGTGTTGTTGGACTGATATTGTTAATCTAAGTGTGCAAGGAGCACAGGTTTGACCTAAGTCCTAGTGAAGCTAGGCATTGGAAAGACCTGATCTGGAGGATCAGGCAGAAGTCTTGGCAGAGTCAGAGCACCAGGTGAAGTTTGGGCTGGTCAGGAGCACCGAGTCGCAGCAAGAAGTCTGGACTGGTCAGGAGGACCAGGTCGCAGTAGAAGTCTGGGTCAATCTGGAGGATTGGACCGCAGTAGAAGACTAGGCTGGTCAGGAGCACCGAGCTGCAGCACAAATCCTGGAAGCCGAGGACAGAGCCGAGCAAAAGTCCAACGAGTCTGGAGGACTCGGTTGGCATCAGGTAAATTCTTCCCAGAGGAGTGGGTGAGGACGCGTTCCTAACTTGAACAGTAGGCGTCGGTCTAACCCAGGGTTTCACTAGAAACCTGAAGTTAAGACCTAGAGTTAGATACTAACTCTACACTTCTTACTTTGCATGTTATTTTGGCTAACTCTTTTGCAGGGACGGAAATTCTGATCAATAGCAGACTCCGGGCAAAAAGATTGATTTTTGCACTTGGAGTCGACCCGGGTGAAGCCAGAGTCGACTCAAGCTGAGTCAGCAAAGCTCCGGAAGTCAGCTGGTCAGAATTTTGACAAATCGGATTGGAGTCGATCGGAGTTTGCTTCTGAGTCGACCGAAGCCAAATCAGACTAGAGTCGACCCGAAGAGGAGTTGAGTCGACTCATTCAGAGATAAGCCAGCCGCGGAGAAAGTCTATCAAATATTTGCCACGTCGGACTGGAGTCGACCCAGATGGGACTTGAGTCGACCCGAAGCCCAGTCGCCGCGCAGAATCGGGATCTGGCTGACGTGTGAGTCGACTCAATGAACAGTTGAGTCGACCCGAAGCTCTTATATAAGCAACCTTCGACCAGCAACCCTAATTCATTCCTCACGACTATTCTAACTCGCTACGCTGCTGATACAACGGCTCCGCAACCTTCTGCCTTCATCCTTTGAGCCGCCAAGCCACCGAAACGCCGAGATCGCATCACTTCGACATCAAAGCAACGACTTCCTTCGGTTGTTGGTAACTTGTATTCATTTCACATTATTTACATTGTTACCTTTTGTATTCCTTTTGTAATCGCTAACTTGAGTCCGTAAGGCTCGAGTTATTTAGTGGATTGTCCGACGTAAATGGTCGAGGACCGTGGGCCTTGGAGTAGCAGCTTCGTGCTGTGAACCAAGTAAACCTCCGTGTGCTATTTTCTATTTGTGTTCGCATTTTCAATTTCCGCTGTGCAACTTGAGTTTTATCGAACGAATCGAAACCGATCGAAAGAGCGCAACGCGCTATTCACCCCCCCTCTAGCGCGTAATACAATCCTACATTTGTAGGTTATTCCCTTACTAGTAGAGCCTATAGAGTTTATAACAAAACTACCTTAAGAATTGAAGAAACTACAAATGTAAAATTTGATGAAAAATCTAGCCCAAATGGCTCTAATCAAACCACTTACTAATCAATTGATTTTGTTAGGTCCAGCACTAACCCAGATGAAAACCCAACTGAGGACCAAGACCATGATTTAATTGAACCCGAACCTGAACCTAAACTTAATCAAACTAGGAATGTCCGTGTTAGCTCAGCCCACCCAACTGATCAAATCATAGGTGATCTAGAATTAAGGGTTCAGACTAGGTCAGCCTTTAGAAATATTAGCCAGATTGCTTTGATTTTCAAAATTGAACCCAAGTCTATAGAAGAATCTTTACTTGACCCTGATTGGATCATAGCTATGCAGGAGGAGTTAGCCCAATTTGAACGTAGTCAAGTTTGGGACTTAGTACCCTTACCTAAAGACAAAAAGTTTATTGAAACCAAATGGGTCTTTAGGAATAAGCTTAACGAACAAGGTGAAACAGTTAGGAATAAGGCTAGGTTAGTTG
>JAOBBC010117590.1:0-10561 GCA_025388495.1 Curcuma longa | reverse complement strand
CAATCAAATCCCAATCGTTAGGACCATTTATTAATTTCACAGAAGCTTACGAAGTTTCTAGATATTATTCCATCTTTATCAAAAATATTCTGACTATTTATCCTAATCGACGGTCAATGGTTGACCACCAAAAATTATATCGGGAATACGATTCTTTGTGATAGTTAGAAAGCCTCGGAACGATCGTGACAAACATTGTTGTGTGGTTTTCAGAATAATGCTTCTCTCGATTCGATCGTCATCTATCATCGGCTAGTACTGAAGACGATGACGCGACTCGTGGCTTTTGAAGTCATCCAGACAAGAGTTTGGCGTGGATCACCAGTAGAGGCGAGACTTCGACGAGGACCGCTCGATTGATACCAACACTGTTCAAACGTCATCAATCGCATTTAGAATAATTTATTATTCTAAAAATTTTAAATTCCTGTCATGTCTTGTACATGTTATTTCCTGCTTAGTATGCCTGTGTTGTGATAATAATTAGCTGTTAATTATTTATTTATTTTCGCTGCGCATGTTTCTGAAATGTGTAAACACGCGCATTGCAGCGGGACGACCCCAACAGTGGTATCAGAGCTAGGTTATGCAAGACCTACGCTTAAAATAATTTTATGTGTAGTAGTTACTCGTAAATTTAATTTAAGAAATTTTTAAGATTTTAATTTACAATTTCTAATTATAGAAATTTCCTAATTAATTAAGAAATTTTGTATTAGGAAATTTGTTTCCTAATTAATTAGATTTTCTTAATTAAAATTTTATTTCCTAAAATATAGAAAAATTTATAATTTAATTTAGAATATCTAATTATGAAAATTTTCTAATTAATTAGATTTTCTTAATTAATAATTTTATTTCCTAAAAGAAAATATTAAGATTTAATTTAGAATTTCTAATTATAGAATTTCTTAATTTGTTAGGAAATTTAGGTTAAGAAATTTATTTTCTAATTAATTAGATTTTTTAATTAAAGATTATTTTTTTAAAATGAAATATGTGATTAGATATGAAAATTTATTTTTTAATTTAATTAAAAATTTTTGATTTCTGAAATATGATTCTTTACTATATTTTATTAAATAAAATTTATGATAACTATGGCTGTAAATAGTCATAATTAGTTGTATTAATTATGTCATGTCGTATAATTTGTTATGATTAGTTGCATTAATTATGTCATATCATATATTGTCATGTCATGTAGATAATTTAATTATTTGCATGAAAAGAGGATGAGACCTGAAAATCCCTTACAAATTTTGATTTCAAAGTAAAAAAAGGAATGATTTAGCCTTAGACTAGAATCTTCCCCTAGAAAGTATGTACCTATAGATCTAGGTGGAGCATCTCACAACACACAGTAGTTACCTTGATTGTGATTGTGAAACTTAAAATGGTATGAGATATATAGGATTCTAGCCTGAGTTTCAGATGCTTATATCAGTGCATCAAACCTTCCTTAGGCTCTAAACAAAAATATTGAATCAAGTTAAATGTTCCTAAGCATAAGCTAAGTGGAATGATACATTTGAACTTGACTAACTAGGTTAAGCTACTACTGTTTAGTAGATAAAATCTAAGTTGGACACTCACCCCTCGGATAAATTTCTTTTGTCTGAGTATTTTACTTATTAATAACATATTTGGACTCAAATCCATTATTATTTTTGATTATGTTAAAGGGGGAGAGAAATATGAGATTTTAAGTTTTTCAAAATTTATTTTTTTTAAATTTAAAATTTCTTAAAAATTTAATGTTACTTTTCAAAATTTAGAAATGGTTTTTGAACTCATGTTTTCAAATTCAAATATTTTGAAAAAGTTTAAAAGTATTCCAAAAATTTTAATAATAGTTTTTTCAAGGACTTCAATGGTTTTGTATCAATCTGATCAAAACTAACCATGTCAAGTTCAGGGAGAGTGAGCTAAAAGTTTTTCAAACTTTGATTGTTTCAAAACAAGTATGAATTCAGGGGGAGACCTGAAAGCAGGGGAGATAGTCATTTTACATTCATTTGCACATTACATGAAATATTGTTGAATGTTGATCATGACTAAATTCTTACTTATTATAAGTTATTTTCTTAACTTGAAACTCGGGTTGCCATAGTCAAAAAAGGGGAGATTATTGGTACAGGGAGCACTGAATGATTGAACCTTGATTTTAATGATGGCACGAGGTTCAAGTTAAGTGTGTGTTGTGTACTGACAAGTTTATCTAGTATGTAAGGAGCATAGGAAAATCCTAGTTGAGGCTAGGCAAAGTAAGTCCTAATTGCTGCTAGGCAATGACAAGTACTGGTTTGGAGAATCAGACAGAAGTCTTAGCAAGGTCAAGTGCACTAGGTGCAAGTGCAGGCAGGTCAGGAGGACCGGGAAGCATGGTAAAAATCTAAGTAGGTCAGGAGGATCGGATGCTTGGTGAAAGTCTAGGTGGTAAGGTGGACCGGTAGCCTAGCAGCAAATCCTGGAGGCCGAAGACCATAGTTAAGCGGAAAGTCCAACAAGTCTGGAGGACTTGTTGATAAATCAGATAAATTCTCTTGAAAGGAGTGGGTAAGGGCACGTTCCCGGAGTGGAACAGTAGGCATCGGTCAAACCTAGGATTTTACTAGAAACCTGAAGTTAAGATAACTTAACAGTTTGAAAATTATTAATCTAATTCTGTTACTTTGGTTTTTGGACTAACTTGTAATGCAGATTGGAGAGGCAAGAATTTTGACTCTAGGCGACTCTATCCAGAATCCAGACGATTGGACGGTCCAAGCGCCTGGAAGGTGAATCTAGGCATCTCATTTTCGGATAATCGCAGCGGAAGTCAAAGTTCATCCAAAACCTCCACGTCAACACAAAGTCGACTAGAAGGGGAATCCAGGCTACTGGAAGTGCTGAGTTAGTAGCGTCGATGGCAGATCGGCGGACATCATAGAGGCACTTAGAAGGGGAATCTAGGCGCCTGGAAAGCCTTATAAAAGAGCTTCAACAGCAGGCTTCTAGACATCAATTAAGAGCATTCCATAGCAGCCCGACGGCAATCTGCACGTGAAGGATCACCCTAGAAGCCGTATTAACGCCAGAGTTTGCACCACATTTGGATAACAATTTATTATATACATTTACTTTTTATGATAAAGTTTTTATCGTGATTCTATTTTGTAAATCATTACAACTCCTCTCCGTAAGAAAGGAGTTAATTATGGATTACCTATACGTAAACGATCAAAGATCGTGGGCCTTGGAGTAGCAGTCTGTGGCTGTGAACCAAGTAAAAAAAGATTGTGTTCTTATTCTGTTCGTGATTTTTATTTTCCGTTGTAACATTCTCTGATTCACGAACGAATGAAAATATTCAACGAGTTTACAAAAACTGGGAAAATGCTAAAAAGATTCACCTTCCCTCTAGCGTTCTCTATGATCCTACAATCTCTTCCTCTTCCCTTTCTCTATTCGTTGTTGCCATTGATGCCCGATTAGGCTCTTTCTGCCCACCGCTGACCACTGGAGAACATCTCCGCCGGTGAAGACGTTGTCCCTTGTTCCTGTCGCCTGTGGCAGAAGGGCAATGCCAGAGTCCGTCGTCCTCTGCTCCTACCACTTGTGTGGGAGAAGGGCAACGTCGGAGTCCTAGCATCATGCCACTTTCCATCTTCATTTGTGATTGGAAACCCTAACCTGTGCCATTCGCCAGAGGAGAATAGAGGAGTCGTTGTCACGTCAATGTCAGAGTTATTGTTGGGTTATATTAGGGTTTTACTGTCGAAATTCACTGTCCAGTGGTTAAAAACTATTTCCAGCCTCGGATAGGTTGTCCGACCATTGCCAATCAATCTCAGTCATCTTACGACTATCAACCATCTTTATGGAAACTTATGAAATTTTTAGAGATCGTTCCATCAACGAAGGAAAGGTTTCGACTATTTGTCCCTTTATTGGCGGTCAAAGGTTGACCATCAAAAACTACACTGGGAATACTATTGCTGGTGATAGTTAGAAAGCCCTGGAAAATATTACGATGAACGTTGTTATATGTTTTCCAGAATTAAGTTTTTCTCTCGTATCGATCGTCGGCTAGTACCGAAGATGGTAATGTGACTCATGATTTTGGAAGTCATCCAGATGAGAGCTTGACGTGGATCACCAATAAAGGTGGAACTTCGACAAGGACCGCTCGATTGATACTAATCATGATCTTACTGAGCATCATACGCCAGGTACACGTAGAATATTTATTATTCTGTAAAAATTTTAAATTTTCAGCTATGTCGTGTACCTGTTATATCCTATATTTGTATGTGTGTGTTGTAATAGTTATATTTAATTATTAGTTTATTTCTGCTATGCATGTTTGTGAAATGTGTAAACACACACATCGCACTAGGACGATCCCAACACAGTGCGTACTAGATGGGGGTGAATCGCATTCATTCGTTCGACTTTACTCTTACACAAAAATTGACAGTGGAATTAGTAATAACAAGCATAGAACATGTAAATTTTTACTTGGTTCCTAACCCCCTAGGGTTAGTACGTCCAAGGCTTATGTACGGGAAGACACTCGTCCATTAATAGTCTCCTTTTCGGAACCTTTTTGGAGGCGGAGAAACCCGCTTTATAATCCAATAATCATAACAATAAATAAAATACATGAATAATTAATAAAAAAGAAACCTCTTGTATAGCCACTTTAGAAGTCCTCGAGCACAGTGCATCCTTTCTAGAGCTTCCCCGGTCGCACGAGTAGGTCGTTCGTGTTCGCCAGCACCGTAAGATGAAGAGTAATGGAGATTAGGGTTATCCTTGATGGTGCACAATGATGGCCAAATAAAGATATTTTTGGGCGCCCGGATCTCTTTTCAGGTGCCCCAAACCAATCCAATCCGATTTTGTCTATCTTTATCAGTTCCAATTCCACCTTATCTGGGCACCTGGACGATCTAGGGTCGTCTGGACTGTTCGAGCACCTAGATCATATCCAGGTGTCTAGATCTGCCTTGGTCTAGGCGCCTAGACTTCACTGGACTGCTTTGACTATTTCGAATGCCTAGAACTAGTCAATTAGGTTTGACCTAAGTTGACTTTCAGGTTTGATTCGGCTACTTCTGTTTTGCTCCTCTTGTGCTTCCTCAGTTTTGTTTCCAGCTCTTGGTTCTCACAAGATTAGCATACAAACAAACAAACAACCTAATCCTATCTACAGTCCGTCTGACCTACTAGTATTACCTAAGCCTTACCATGTAGGTCTAACCTACTAGGCTTTTCCATGCCTGACTTTCAGTTAAGACTAGTCACTTTCATAGGTAGACTTCCCATCTGTTAAACATCTGATCACCCTTGACTTGTTTGGACTTTCCCTTACCTAATATCTAGTTATGACTAGTCACTCGGTAGACTTTTCACCTGCCAAATATTCGATCACTCTTGACCTTCTTATACTTTCCCTTGCCCAGCTTCACTCACCAGGACTTTCCTTGCCTAGCCTCCAATTATGACTTTTCCTTCCTAACCTCCAACTAGGACTTCTCTTGCTTAGCCTCTTACTAGAACTTCTTTTACCTAGCCTCAACTAGGACTTCTCCTTGTCCAGTCTAACTGACTAGGACTTCTTGCTAGTCATCTGGTTAAACTGACCTGACTAGACTTCACTCACATCCAAATATTAAGTCTTGTTTGGATCAACCCATGGTCAAAATGATCAGACTTAAGTATATTATCAAACATTAAAATCCTAGGGATAGACTAGTGCTTCTTGTACCAATAGAAACCTCTACCTCAAAGTAAGTTTGAGAGTCATATAGAGACCTATGGTATTGGATACCATGACAATTGACATTAGGCCAAGTGTGAATACGTCATATTTGAGAGGTATCTTAAGACAATTCACTTAAATAATATACTATTTATTAGATAAATAAAATCACTATTTGAGTGTACATTCTCTATGTATTTAATTAGATCTTAAACTCAATTAATGAGACCCATAATACAATGCATAACATGAGAAAAATTATGATTGAATTACAATTAGTGAGTATCTCTACATATGTAATTATGCACATAATGAAATATTCCTTAGTCGATAAATTGATGAGATTGCACAACATTGATTTTGTAAAATTAGAATATGTTAAACTCCTTGATTTAACTAAGCAGTCAATCCTGACTGGCTGGAAACATTGGGATGTTGAGAGTTAACTATGGATACTGGTTAAGGGTAACTAGTTGATCGGATATGACCTGTTATGAGACTTCATGTGCTTCTATGAATGTCTATGAAGATCTTATTGCAGCTTGAATATAAGTTTTCTTTGACTTGAGGTATTCAAGTCATCTTGGTCATGGGGACTTATACTTTGACATCTTAAGAAAATGTCTCTCTTTGGAGCTGTGGATCCAGGATGATTGATTATAAGTTGAAGTATCTGAAGATGATTAAATATTCCACAGAAGATTCATCACTTCTTTTATTAGGAGACATATACCCTATGACCACTTATCAAGATTGTTACTCGTAAGTAGAGGCAGTTTTTATAAAGGTTGCTAGTTGATATCATTTTTACTGCACGTCACCCAATAGATATAATTTATTTATGACATCTTTTCTATGATTATATCTATATATGTGTATATCCTCGTGTAATTTTTGATGCTTATATAGTAATATATAGATTATTACACTTCCGCTGCTTGTTTAGTGAAATAAAATTTTAAAACATGCATAGAGAAATTCAATATTATACACATATCTTTCATATCAAAGTTCTTTGTCAACATCTTTTTAGTAGTCATGATTATATCATAATTACTTTCCATGATAAGCATATCATCTACATATAGACAGATAATGACAAACGAGTCAGGTGTGCCCTTGATATATATGCATTTGTTGCACTCGTTAATTTTAAATTTATTTAATAACTTAATTTTGTCAAATTTCTCGTGCCAGTGTTTTGGTGCTAATTTTAACCCATATAGTGACTTCACGAATCTACACACTTTATTTTCTTATCCTAGAGCCAAAACCCTTCAAGTTGCTCCATATATATTTCTTCCTCTAATTCATCATTTAGAAAGACTGTTTTCACATCCATTTGATGTATCTCAAGGTTATGTATTACATCAATAGTAATGAGAACTTGAATGGATGTGATCCTGGTCGCTAGTGAATATGTATCATAGAAGTCAAGACCTTCATTTTGTTTGAATCTCTTTGCCACTAGTCTTGCCTTGTACTTGTCAATAGTTCCATTAGCCTTATATTTCTTCTTTAGGTCTATTTACATCCTAAAGGCTTGATTCCAGGTGGAATATATGCTAATTTTCAAGTATAATTTTGCATGATAGAATTTATTTCACTATTGATGACTTCTTTCCAAAAAGGTGCCTCAAAATTTGTAAGATTTTGCTTATTGTCCTTGGTTCATTTTCCAACATATAAGTCATGAAAGTAGGACCAAATGATTTTACTATTTTGGCCCTCTTATTGTGTTTTGGTTCTTCATTATTTTCAAGATTATCCATATTTGCAGTTTCATGAGTTCTTTTATTCGAACTTTCTTCTCTCCTCTCTTTGCTAGGAAAGATATCTTCTGAAAATACAACATTCCCTGAATATTGTTGTTCTAACATGTATATTAAGAATTGTTGATTTATACACTAAAAATTGATATGCACTACTATTATTAGCATATCCAATAAAAATAAAATTGATTGTCTTTAGTCCTATCTTGATTTACTTTAGCTTAGGCACTTCCACCTTAGCCAAACACCCTCACACTTTCACATATTTATAGAAAGGCTTATGACCCTTCCATAACTCATAAAGAGTTTTATCCTTCTTTTGTGGGATTTTGTCAAGAATCTAATTTGTCAATAAAATAGCTTCCCCCCATAAATTTTAGAGTGAGTTTGAATTTATCAACATAGCATTCATCATTTCTTTAAGAGTTTGATTCTTACACTTGGTAATATCATTTGATTGAGGAGAGCAAGGTGTTATCGTTTGATGAATAATGCAATATTCTCCATAAAATTTATCAAATGGGCCATCATATTCTCCTCCTTGATCACTTTGAATTATTTTAATTCATTGACCAATTTGATTCTCGACTTCATTATTATATTTTTTGAATGCTTCTAAAGCTTTATCTTTGCCTTTTAATAGATACACATAACAGTATCTAGTGCAATCATTAAAAGCGACAAAATACTTTTTACCTCCTCTAGTTTACACAAATTTTAAATCACATATGTCATTGTGAATTAACTCTAGAGGGGCCATGCTTCTTTCCATGAATGGAAAGGTAACTTTGCCATTTTAGCTTCAACACATATTTCACATTTATGTGTTGGATTAACATTAAATGTTGGCAATAAATTCAAATTTATAAGTCATTGCAAAGTATTAAATTTACATGTTCAAGTCTAACATGTCATAAATTAGAACATTCGATCATATAAGCAGAATTTATAATTTTATTGCCATTGAAATCACGGTGTATAGCTATTTCATTCATTTTGAATAGATCGTTCTACATGTATCCTCTGCCTATGAATTGCTATTTATTGGACTCAAACACTAGCCTAAAACTAGCTTTGACAAGAGCCGACCCTAACATTAGATTCTTTCGAATGTCAGGAATATGAATCGCATCAATTAGTGTCACTTCTTTGCTTGATGCCATCTTCAGTACCACTTTGCCAAGACCAATAATGTTGAAAGTTGTAGAATTTTCAATGATTAGCTTTCTCCCATTGATAAGGGTATAAGTTGAAAGTTGGACCTTGTCAGAGCAAATGTGCCATGTAACACCAGTATCGACCCATTACTACCTTGGATTGTCCACCAAGTTAGCTTCAAATACAATAGTAGTTAGGTCCAATTCTAACATATCTATTGACACTGACTTATCTTCAGTTATGTGCACTTAAGTGACTTTCTTTGGACATTGATGATCTTTGGACTTGTGATTCAGTTTGCTATAGTTGTGATATGTTCCTTGGAACTTCTTAGCCTTCCCTTGGCTCTACGCTTTACCAGGATACTTTCTTTCTTGCCAATGTTTAGTTCTATCAGATTTGCCTTAGCATACATAGGCATTTTTATTGGTTCTAATTGCTTGCGATTATCTTTTTTAATCTACAATCTTACAATCAGATCCTTAAGTCTTGTGTTTTAGATAATTTTTGAATTCCCTCCATGAAGGTGGGAGTTTCTCAATTATTGTGCCAACTTGAAAAGACTCATTCATTGTCATACCCTCGGCATGTAGATTATATAGGATCAACTACAACTCTTGGACTTAAGTCATCATAATTTTGGAATCAATTATCTTGAAGTCTACAAATTTACCGACAATGAATTTCTTCTATCCAACATCTTCTATTTTATACTTCCTTTCAAGAGATTTCCATAATTTCTTTGTAGTTGTCATTGGACTATACATGTTGTATTACGTGTTATCCAAGCCATTGACGACTTAGTTTTGACATAAGAAGTCACTATGTCCCCAAGCATCATATGCCACCCTCTTCTCTTTATTAGTCTCATCTTAAGATATGGAGAGGGCACCTTTACGTAGGAACCTCGCAAGGTTCAACATGGTTAGGTAAAATAACATCTTTTACTGCTACATCTTTAAATCAGTAACTGTAAACTTCTCTGATTTCTTGCCATGCAACGGTGGAACAGGAGTAGTCAATGATGAATACATTAAGATTGCACGGAAATTCATCTTAAAATTGTTGGATCTAGTGATGCTAGTGCAATATGAGAGTGGGTAGAATGAACGGTATAACACCGCTTAAGCAAAGTCAAGACTAGAGTTAAACTCTATCTCTTTAAGATGAATTTGTCCTGCACACAGTGCCACGAGATACAACAATTATTTTCCAATATACAATGACATTATCTTGTGATAACAGCACTGCAAATCACACGACCTTCGAATCAAAGAAGCTTCTTGAACCTCCAAAATGCAAGTATGGAATGCAATGCTTGCTTGACTTTGAATTAGATGAATGAAATGACAAAGTGGAGGGGTTATTTATACTTTATGAATTGTTAGAAGAACCTCTTGGTTCAATCAAATCTCATCCATCCAGTTTGAATTGGATGATTTAGATCACATCCCTTCCCAAGGAACACAATGTCTCTTCCCAAAGAATACAATATCCCTTTACTTGGGTTAATCTGATTAATCCATTTGAAACTAATGGCTCAGATCTATTGGGATGTATACTATAAGCCTAGATTTTTGTATAAACATCTATTTTGAAATAATTGAAATAAGAATCACATTGGTTAAATGTTTACTTTTCTTATGTAATGCAGTTGTCCACTTAATTTATATTGTAGATAACATGGTGTGTGGTGCTACATAGAAGATCATGTTATCGGTTCCTTATAAATTATAAATAGTAGCTCACAACCAAGATGGATAGAGACAAACCATTGGAGTGGTTGTGGAGTAATTTGTATTAGTTTATCTTGACTATTAAATTACACTAGTACACTTTATGTGTATTGAGCAGGACCGTCTGAGGTCGTTCGATTTATACT
>JAOBBC010117490.1:0-10563 GCA_025388495.1 Curcuma longa | reverse complement strand
GAAATATTCTAAACCCTTTTTCAAACAATCCTTCATCATATTTCCAGAATTATAGAAGGAAATTTACGGGTATTACAGCTGTTTCATAGACCTTAATTCGGTACCGAGTAAAACCCGTACCAGCTATCTTTCGGCCCCATCCGATATCATTTAGTGCTCCGTCCATATCTCCAAACTTATTTTTTACTGATGTAGGGGCAACACATGAGGAGTCGAACTTTAACAGATTATAACTTTTGATTCGGGAATCAGAACGAGGCACGGTCGGATGCGTTTCTAAGCACCTTCAGACACCTTTATTTGGTATCGGGTAAAACCCGTACCGACCCACTTTCAGTTTCATCCGACATCATTTAGTGCTCCGTTCGGATCACTAAACTTATTTTTTGCTATTTACTAATGAAGGGGCAACACATGAGGAGTCAAATTTCAACAGGTCATAACTTTTGGCTCAGGAATCAGAACGAGGCACGGTCGGATGCGGTCTGAAGCTCTTTTAGAGACCTTTATACGGTACAGGGTAAAACTTGTACTGACCCACTTTCGGTCTCATCCAAGATCGTTTAGTGCTCCATCTGCATCTCTAAACTTATTTTTTACTATTTACTGATGCAGGGGCAACACATGAGGAGTCAAACTTCAATGGATCATAACTTTTGACTCGAGAATCAGAACGAGGCACGGTTGGATGCATTTCAAAGCTCTTTCATTGACCGTAATTCAGTACCGAGTAAAACCCATACCAGCCCATTTTTGTCCCCATCCGTTATCATTTAGTGCTCCATCCATATCTCCAAACATATTTTTTACTATTTACTGATGCAACACATGAGGAGTCGAACTTTAACGGATCATAACTTTTGACTCGGGAATCAGAACGAGGCACGGTCGGATGCGTTTCGAAGCTCTTTCAGAGACTTTTATTCGGTACCGATTAAAAACTTTACCTGCCCACTTTCGGCCTCATCCGATATTATTTAGTGCTCCGTTCGCATCTCTGAACTTATTTTTTACTATTTACTAATGTAGGGGCAGTACATGAGGAGTCGAACTTCAACGAATAATAACTTTTGACTCGGGAATCAAAACGAGGCACGGTCAGATGCATTTCAAAGCTCTTTCAGAAGCCATTATTTAGTTCCCGGTAAAACTCATACCGGCCAACTTTTGGCCCCATACAACATCGTTTAGTGCTCCATCCACATCTTTGAACTTATTTTTTACTATTTACTGATGCAGGGGCAACACATGGGGGGTTAAACTTCAACGGGTCATAACTTTTGATTCGAGAATCATAACGAGGCACGGTCGGATACATTTCGAAGCTCTTTTAGAGATCTTTTTTCAGTACCGGGTAAAACCCGTACCGGCTCACTTTCAACCCCATCAAACATCGTTTAGTGCTCTGTTCGTATCTTCAAACTTATTTTTTACTATTTACTGATCCAGGGGCAACACATGAGGAGTCAAACTTCAAAGAGTCATAACTTTTGACTCGGGAATCAGAACAAGGCACAATCGAGTGTGTTTCGAAGCTCTTTCAGATACCTTTATTTGGTACCAATTAAAATAGGTACCGACCGACTTTCGGCACAATTCGATATCATTTAGTGCTCCATTCGTATGTTCAAACTTATTTTTTACTATTTACTAATGCAGGAGCGGCACACGAGGAGTCAACAGATTATAACTTTTGACTCAGGAATCAGAACGAGGTAGGGTCGGATGCGTTTCGAATCTCTTTCAGAAACCTTTATTCGGTACTCGATAAAACTGGTACCGACCCACTTTTGACCCCATCCAACATCGTTTAGTGCTCCGTCCGCATCTCTGAACTTATTTTTTACTATTTATTGATGCAGGGCCAGCACATGTGGAGTCGAACTTCAATGAGTCATAACTTTTGACTCAAGAATCAGATCGAGGCACGGTCGGATGCTTTTCAAAGCTCTTTCAGAGACATTTATTTAATATTAGGTAAAACTTGTACCGACCCACTTTCGTCCTGATCCAAGATCGTTTAGTGCTCCGTCCACATTTTTTAACTTATTTTTTACTATTTACTGATACAGGGGCAACACATGAAGAGTCAAATTTCAACGGGTCATAACTTTTGACTCGGAAATCAGAACGAAGCACGGTCGGATGCGTTTCGAAGCCCTTTCAGAGACATTTACTCGGTATCCGGTAAAACCTATACCGTCCAACTTTCAACGATATTAATTAGTGCTTCGTTCATATCTTTGAACTTATTTTTTACTATTTACTGATGTAGGGGCAACACATGAGGAGTTGAACTTCAACGGGTTATAACTTTTGACTCAAGAATCAGAACGAGGCACGATCGTATGCATTTCGAAGCTCTTTTAGAAACTTTTTTTCAGTACTAGGTAAAATTGGTACCGGCTCACTTCCGGTCACATCAGACATCGTTCAGTGCTCCGTCCGCATCTCAGAACTTATTTTTTACTATTTACAGATGCAGGGGCAACAAATGAGAAGTTGAACTTCAACGGATAATCAGAACGAGGCATGGTCGGATGCGTTTCGAAGCTCTTTCAAAGATCTTAATTAGGTACCCGATAAAACTCATACCGACCCTATTTCAGCCCCATCCGACATTGATTAGTGCTCCATCCGCATCTACAAACTTATTTTTTACTATTTACTGATGCAGGGGCAACACATGAGGAGTCAAACTTTTCAACGGGTCATAACTTTTAACTCGGGAATCAGAACGAGGCAAAGTCGGATGCATTTCAAAGCTCTTTTAGAGACCTTTATTTAGTATCAAGAAAAACCCATATCGGCCAACTTTCAACCCCATCCGACATCATTTAGTGCTCCGTCCGCATCTCAAAACTTAGTTTTTACTATTTACTGATGTAGGGGCAACACATGAGGATTGGAACTTCAACGGGTCATAATTTTTGACTCGAGAATCAGAACGAGGCACGGTAGAGTCCGTTTCGAAGCTCTTTCAGAAATCTTTATCCGGTACCAATTAAAACTCATACCGGCCCACTTTTGGCCCCATCAGACATCATTTAGTGCTCTATTCGCATCTCTGAACTTATTTTTTACTATTAATTGATGTAGGGGCAGCACATGAGGAGTCGAACTTCAACGGGTCATAACTTTTGACTTGAGAATCAGAACGGCAAACGGTCGATTACGTTTCGAAGCTATTTCAGAAACCTTTATTTGGTACCCGGTATAAGTACCCAGTAAAACTTGTACCGACCCACTTTCGACCCCATCCGATGTCATTTAGTGCTCCGTTTGCATCTCTGAACTTATTTTTTACTATTTACTGATGTAGGGGCAACACATGTAGGGTCGAACTTCAACGAATCATAAATTTTTACTTGGAAATCAGTACGAGGTACTGTCGGATGCGTTTCAAAGCTCTTTTAAAGACCTTTATTCGATATTAGGTAAAACCTGTACCGACTCACTTTTAGCCCCATCCGACATCGTTTAGTGTTCTGTCCGCATATCCAAACTTATTTTTTACTATTTACTGATGCAGGGGCAACACATGAGGAGTCAAACTTCAATGGATCATAACTTTTAACTTGAGAATCAGAACGAGGCATGGTCGGATGCGTTTCGAAGCTCTTTCAGAGGCCTTTACAATAGAGTCAAAAGTGACCAAGTCAACTTGAGCTTGGAGTTGACTTGAGTGTCTCAAGTCGACCTGAGTGGCTAAAGCCAATCCAGCCACGCAAAAAGAGGATCGGGCCTACGTGGAGACTACTTGAGTTTGACTCAAGTCGACCTGAGCACTGTATAAAAGAAACTGAACATGCATAAACAAGATATTGAATCTTCCAGCCATCGCTCTCGTCTAGTGGTGTTTCGGAGCCCCAACGAGGTTAGAATCTTGCAACCGGGGAAGATCCAGGAGGAGTGCGTGGCACTCAGGATTCTCCAGATCGGCGAACAAGTTTTGGTTATTGTTTCTTACTATCTTATTTTCTTTACTTTATTGTTATATTTATACAAACTGTAAGATGGATTTCTCTGACTCCGAACAACATTCGAAAAGGAGACCACTAGTGGACGGGCGTCTCCCGTACATAGACCTTGGATGTACTAACCCTAGAGGATTAGGAATCAAGTAAATCCGCGAATCCCCTGCATCTCTTTCTAATATTTCGCTGCAAGTTTTTGATAAAAACAAATGAATGAGAAAAAGAGATAACACGCTATTCACCCCCCTCTAGCGATAACACGCTATTCACCCCCCTCTAGCGTGTTACAACGATCCTATAATTGGTATCAAAGTCGGCGCGCTCTTGATTGGACTATTCACCAAGGGAGCAAGACAGTAAAGGTAGAGGGGGAGAAAGGTATGTTTTTAAAAGTTTATTTTAAATATCATATTATGTGTTTTAAGTGCAGGGAGAGAGGACACTACAAAAATAAGTGTCCAATGGCAGGAGCCCGGAAAAGGAGCAACCAATGGCAGGAGCCCGGAAAAACAAGGATCACATCCAGTGCTTCAAGTGCCAAAGACGCAGACATTATAAGAACCGATGCCCGAAGAAGAAGACGGTGAAAAAGTCAGAATTAGGGGATGCGTTATCGGTATGTCATTTAAATTATGAAAATTCCTCTAGGTTGCATGTGCATGCTAGATTTACTAAAAATTTAGATAGTTTTTCTGAAAATTTAGATAATATAGAAAAAGTTAATTTGACCAATTCTAACTTGAAAAATTCAAATTTAGATTTTTTAAAAAATTTAGATAAGGTAGAAAACATCAACTTGACTAATTCAACAATTAATAAATTAGAAAATTTAGACAATTTAAAAAATATAGATTTGGATAATTTAGATAACTTAGATAATTTAAATAATTCAACCTTGAAAATTTTAAATTTAGATAATTTGACCAATTCAAATTTGAATAATTCAAATTTAAAAAATTCAAATTTAGATAATTCAAATAAATTGAATAATTCAACTTTGAATAATCCAAACTTGGATAATTCAAATAATTTGACAAAGTTAATTTTAAATAATTCTAAATTAGAAAATTCAAACTTAGAAATTATCAACAAGAAAAATTCATATAATCTTAATAAATTAATTAATAAATCCAAATTAAATAATAATGTGTCTAATTTAAATTTAACTAATTCAATAATTAATAATTCAAATTTAATTAATCTAGATTTATCTCAAATAAATAAAAAATTAGACCAAGTCTTTAACTTATTGAACCAAGATAAGGATAAATTAAATAGTTCAACTTTAATTAATTAATAAATCTGAAAATTAATAAAAATTTAACCAAATAAGATAAAATTAATAAAAACCAAGATAAGTTGAATAATTCAAAATTATCTAATAATTCGAAATTAAATAAATAAGATAATCATAATAATAAAATTAACTATAATTGTGTACCCTTTAATTATGAAATATTAAATAATTTTAATATTAAAAATTCAAAATTAAATAATAAAATTAACTATAATTGTGTACCCTTTAATTATGAAATATTGAATAATTCAAGATAATTAAATATTAAAAATTTAAAATTAAATAATAAAATTAATTATAATTATGTACCCTTTAATTATGAAATATTGAATAATTCTAAGAAATAGAAAAAATTAAAATTAAATCCTAAAATTTTGAAAAATAATTTTGTAAATTTTAAAAAGTCAAATATAAATCTTAAAAACTTACTCAAAATAATAAAATTAATAATTCAACCAAAAACTTAATCAAACTATACAAATTAATTCAAATCTACAAATTAATTATTTAAAATTAAACTAATAATCCATAATTAAGTTAGAAATAAATTAAATTCAAATTTAAAATTAAAAACTTAAATTCAAATTTTAAAATTAAAATTCAAATTTTGAAATTAAAATTCAAAATTTGAAATTAAAATTCAAAATTTAAAAAATTCAAATTTCAGAATTAAAATTTGAAATTTGAAATTAAAATTTAAAATTAAAATTAAAATTTAAAATTCAAAATTTAAATTTAAACATAACTTAATAGAAATCAATTAAAAGTCATGAACTTAATTAAAAATACTTATAATTATGAAATTAATTTAAAATATTATCAAATGAAATAAAATTTTAAATAAAATTCAAAGTCTGTCAAAATGGGTTGACACACTCGCGGGTCCATATGAATTGTATCAAATCAAGAATTTGATACATAATTAGAAACTAAAAGTTTTTGCGTGAATTGTTTGACTCATACATACTTGCCATGTCATGCATATATTTGATTTTAAAATGCATATAACATAACATGTCATCATGTTTACTTAATGCTTATGTTATAATGGTTAGTTAAGGACACATGAGAGATTGACACTTGTCAACATAGTACCAGGGTAGGACGAGATGATAGTACGTTAGGGAAGCTTGGTCTAGGTAGTCAAGTGGGTTAAAGAGTACCTTGCTTGGTCTACTTAGCTAAGTGGAACTGACCGAAGCTACCTTGCTACATCCTAAACTAGTTAAACCAAGGTTTCTCAAGAAATTGATTAAGGTCATAATTTCTTAAATCAGTTTTGTCTTAGAACGTGGTCGTTGTTCCAATACCCAAGAAGGCCCCCTATGCCTTGCCACTGCCTGGAAATTAATTTTTGAAATGTGGACTTAATTGATTGACGGTTAAATCTGAATCTAACACAAGGTCAAACATTTCATTAGAATTTAACTTAAAATCAATAAAGATAAAATTGATAACTCATCTCACATAACTCATAAGATTACTCGTGTATGCCATGTATTGCGACACTTAGTATGGGTGAGACGATAAGGACAATTAAAGTATAATATTTTGACAAAGGTTTTCAAAAACTATTATAACTATTTTTATAAAAACTATTTTTGAAAATTTGATATTTACTTGAAATTCATGATTGTTGTGTGTATCTATACTATAGTTTTTAAAACATTATATATATTTGAAAATTAGTTGACCAACACTTAGAAAAAAACCTATAGGCCAACACTAAGTCAAAATCCTAAGACACATAGGTAGAAAATTCTTGTGATTAATAAGGATGTCCTAAGAGAGTGTCTAGTTCAGGGGGAGGTCAATCTTAAAAGATCTTGTTTTTTAAAGATCTCTTAAAAACTAAGTTTTTAAAAAAAAATTACTAAAATTATTTTTAAAAAATCTTATTTTGCAAAATCTATTATAAATTATTCTTTTAACTTGGAATAACCCTTAACACACATAGGGAGATTACCTTATGGTCTGAGCCATAAGGGAGTGTCAGATTTAGGAGGAGTCCAAATTTAAAAGTTTAATTAAAAATTATATTTTAAAAATTATAAATTATTTGTTCTATTTGATTTAGATTAACCTCTAAGACATTTAGGAAGTTTGCCTTGTGGTTAACATGGAACCCTAAGGAAATGTCAGATTTAGGGGGAGGTCCAAAATTAAAAGAGCAAAACTATTTTTTTAAAAAAAGGGAAAGAATATTATTTCAAAACTATATTTCAAAAATTATTATACATTATCTTTTTGATTTGGGTCAAACTCTAAGATACACAGGGAGATTACTTTACGGTTAACAAAGAGCCCTGAGGACGTGTCAGGTTAAGGGGGAGACTTTGAATTAAAAGGATAATAACTAGTTTTTTAAAAAAATTATCTATTTATTCTTTAAAAACAACGTGGTTTGAAAACCTTTTTGAAAATAATTTTAAAGAGGTTTTCTAAAACTTAGGATAAATTATTATATTTTTAAAAATTATTTTTGAAATACTCTTTTCAAAATTATGCAAATAAGGTGTGACAAACTATTTTTAAATTTTATTTTAATCTACTATGGTCTTTCAAGAATTGTTAAGACTTAGTTATGACCATAGAGATACCATTATTGTTAGGTGCAAGAAATAATGGACTTAAACTAAATAAATATTTTTGATGTGTGAAAAGGGGGAGAAGGGAACTTAAGTTAATCATATAGAATTCTCCCAGATAATTAAACTCTGACCTATATTAACTTTGAAATTGTCAAACATCAAAAAGGAGGAGATTGTTGGTGCAAGAAACACTAGCTCTTGCCTGAAGTTTCGATGTTTGACAATACACCTAGGTCTGGTCAGTTTGACCAAGGGGTTGATCCAAACAGGACTTGATGTTTAGATGAAGTGAGTGAAGTCTAGTCAGACCAGATGACTAGCAAAAAGACCTAGTCGGTTAGACTAGGTAGTGGAAGTCTTGATCTGGAAGATTGGGCTAGGGAAGTCCTTGTGAGTGAAGCTAGGCAAAGGGAAGTCCTGATTTGGAGGATCAGGCAAGGAAAAATCCTAATTGTAGGCTACGCAAAGGAAAGTCCTGGTTTGGAGGATCAGGTAGAAGTCTTGGCAGAGTTAAAGCACCAGGTGATGTCTGGGCTAGTCTGGAGGACCGAGTCGCAGTAGACGTCTGGGCTGGTCTAGAGGACCGAGTCGGAACAGAAGTCTGGGCTGATCTGGAGGATTGAGTCACAGTAGAAGTCTGGGCTAATCAGAGAAGACCGATCCGCAGCACAAATCCTGGGGGCTGAGGACAGAGCCTAGCAAACGTCCAACAAGTCAGGAGGACTTGGTTGGTATAAGGTAAATTCTCCCGAGTAGAGTGGGTAAGGGCATATTCCCAGAATGGAACAGTAGGCGTCAGACTAACCCAAGATTTTGATAGAAATCTGAAGTTAGACCCACAGGTAAAAGTTAGGTTGTTTTGTTTGTCTTCATGCTTGTCTTGCAGGAACCATGATGCAGGGGCAACACATGAAGAGTCGAACTTCAACGGGTCATAACTTTTGACTCGGGAATCAGAACGAGGCACGATCAGATGTGTTTCGAAGTTCTTTTAGAGATCTTTATTCGGTACCGAGTAAAAGCTGTATCGGCCCACTTTCGGCCCCATCTGACATCATTTAGTGCTATGTCCGTATCTTTGAACTTATTTTTTACTATTTACTGATGCAGGGGCAACACTTGAGGAGTCGAACTTCAACGGGTCATAACTTTTAACTCGGAAATTAGAATGAGGCACCGTCGGATACGTGGAGTCAACTTGAGTTTTTAAAACATTATATATATTTGAAAGTTGGTTGACCAACACTTAGACACAAACGTCTAGGTCAACACTAAGTCAAAATCCTAAGACACATAGGCAGAAAATCCTTATGGTCAACAAGAATGTCTTAAGAGAGTGTCTAGTTCAGGGGAAGGTCATTCTTGAAAGATCTTATTTTTTAAAGATCTCTAAAAACTAAGGTTTTTAAAAAATATATACTAAAATTATTTTTAAAAAAAATCTTATTTTGCAAAATCTACTATAAATTATTCTTTTAACTTGGAATAACCCCTAACATACATAAGGAGATTTTGTAGTCAACAAGGAGCCCTAAGGGAGTGTCATATTTAGGGGGAGTCCAAGTTTAAAAGTTTAATTAAAAATTATATTTTAAAAATCATAAATTATTTTCTCTATTTGATTTAGATTAACCTCTAAGATATTTAGGGAGTTTGCCTTGTGGTTAACAAGGAACTCTAAGGAAATGTCAGATTTAGGGGGAGGTCCAAAATCAAAAGAGCTAAACTATTTTTTTTAAAAAAAAGGGAAAGAAAATTATTTCAAAACTATATTTCAAAAATTATTATACATTATCTTTTTGATTTGGGTCAAACCCTAAGACACACAGGGAGATTGTTGGTGCAAACTTGCCCCAAGTGATTTGGATTTTAATGTTTCGCAAAAATGAGTTTAAGTTAGGCAATGTTGGTGATCTAACTTGTGTGGTTTGAGTCCACAAGAAAGTCCAGGTTGGAAGACTTGGCAGCCAACCTCTTTTTCTTCCTCTTCTCTTCTCACAAAGAGAAGGAAGGAAAGTTCGCTAGCCATCGGAGAAGAGAATTCTGGTGGAAAAATTTTTGAAGGATCGTTGCCCATACAACGTTCGAAAAGAGGAGAGGAATACAGCAGAAGATCAAGAGGTCTTCGGGTACAAACTTCATCCTTCACAACAGTCCGAAGAAAGGTATAATTTATTATTTCTACATAAGTTAAATTATCCTTTTTATCTTGGATCCTGTAAACCAAACACAAGAGCCCAATGATCTAAATGCGTCGATTAAACTTCATTTGATCGACTATGAGGGCAACTTGAGATCATTTCCGGAAAAATTTTTATTCTGCAAGAATCTACCGGAACGGTTTTTCAAGACTTTCCCATCATTTGGATCAATGTTGAGACCTTGGTTCCTTTGCCTGTGCAATCGCTCCATTGTTGTCACAGTAGACTGGTAATGCTTTAACAATGGTTGGAACCACTTCAAGTTTAGTGATGAAATTCCTGATCCAAATCGCTTCCTTTGCTGCTTCACAAGCTGCAATATATTCTGCCTCTGTGGTAGAATCAGCAACCGTGTCTTGTTTGGAACTCTTCCAACTTATTGCACCACCATTTAAAGTGAATATGTATCCAGACTGTGAACTGGAATCATCCTTGTCTGTCTGGAAGCTGGCATCAGTATACCCGCGTGTTACCATATCACCGTTTCCATATACCAA
>JAOBBC010116780.1:0-10574 GCA_025388495.1 Curcuma longa | reverse complement strand
AGAGTAGATACCAACTTAGGTGGACTCGACTTTAGAGATGGTCGTAGTTAGGGTGCTAGTTGACTGGTATGGGAAGCTAGTCGACTAGTGGGTGAGAAACTCAATATCCCAAGTGTTTTAGGGTATTATAGTTTAACTAGTCAACTGGTGTGGAATCCATCTAGCCAACTCATGGATGAATCGATTGATGAACCAGTTATTTGATTAATAAATCAAAACCTCAAATTGGTGTGTTTAGAGTATTGATGGTTTGGATGAGTCGATTGATTAGCAAGATTTAGTCAATTGAGATCTTTTGGGTTGATAGCATAATGCTTTTTAGTCAACTTAGCAATCCATTAAGGGCCAACCTTCCATTGATGTTAAGTCCAGTCGATTGATATTACAATAAGCGACTCAAACAGAGCCAAAGATGGAAGAAGCAACAACAAGATTTAGATAAGATACAATAGATCAATCGACTGATGACTACCACCTTATCATAATAGCAAGATAAATTTGAATTCAAGAAGAAGGCTATAAAAGGAGCTAAACTATCACTCAAGTGTAAACAACGCTAATATTCTGCTACTCTACTCTGAAAACCTTCATTATATTTCTTATCTTCTTATTTTTGTAATTCCTAAGAATGTTGAACTATAAGAGGTTCTCCACCTTTGGTGCTACCGAGAAGGAGAAACTATAAAGGTGTTTTCAGGAGTGATCCATTTAAAGGATCATAGGATATGAACTAGGAGCCTAGTGTTAGTGTTAGCCCTAGAGCCAATTATATGATGATTAACAAGGAAATTTTTGTATCATATTTTATTAATAAAAGACAAAGTTTATGGCTATTATATTTATTTCAGATCTGTGCCAGATGAATAAGTATAATAATGCCCTAAGATAATAGGTTCTAGTCTACAGCGTATCAATCGGTTGAATTGATAGTGGGAGGTTGTAGACATATATATAGAATACTACTCTTAACTATTCCTAGTCAAACTTTAATATACAAGGGTAATATTAATACATTGAAACTAGAATATAGGTCAACTGATGGCTTAATTTCATAAGTCATGGATATAAGATATTAAGTTGACACATGAGTATATATTAGAGAATATGTACTGAATTGACCCGTCATGAGAATATTTCATGGATCATTATATGAGTGTCATAAATATTCTCATTGTGACTATTAGTATAAATAATCTTTAGACTTGAAGTCATTACGGTTCCCTACATAAGGAGTTGTATACTTTTGTATTGACAAATGTCACTTGC
Source organism: Curcuma longa (assembly GCA_025388495.1). Taxonomy (NCBI): domain Eukaryota; kingdom Viridiplantae; phylum Streptophyta; class Magnoliopsida; order Zingiberales; family Zingiberaceae; genus Curcuma; species Curcuma longa. Next base: position 9,308 of record JAOBBC010116780.1, on the reverse strand, counting down.
AACAAGGTAGATTATAAAGTTGATAAATAGTATATAATAAATTATGCGGAGGGATGTGAGTAATGTAGATGAGATCTATCCTTTCCATATGACGGAAGTGATATCTGTGGGCCCCTTCATTAAGTAAGATTACTAAAATGCATGACCATGCTCAAATAAGTCAATATGAGATATTGAACTCATTTAGTTAAGTGAGTCTATTTAAAGATCAAGAAATACAAAAATTGACAAGGGGATGACACGGTCTATACCTCATGGATCAATCTAGATATCGAGGATAGAAGAACCAAGTTGTACAAGATAATAGACACAGAAAGGTTAGGTCGAATCTCGACATTCTCATTACTTAGGTAGCAATGATACATTGCTAGATGCCATTTATTGCTTATGTATCTAAAATATTGTTTTAGATACATTACCAATGTTATGAGAACCTATTGGGTCACACACAAAGAATATGTTGATTTGGAGATGGGTATATTTTAGTTTGACTAAAATTTGATGAACCCTAAGATTATAGGGTTAAGTCTAATCCGAATTAGACTCAAATGAATTTAACTATTGGATTATTGGATTGAGTTTAATCAAAATTAGAGTTTTTGGATTAAACTTAAACACTAAAGAGGATTAATGTATATTAATAGAGATTAATGGAGTATTGATGAAAAGGAGAACAAAAGGCAAAAATCTTTTGTATTCATTAGATGACTCTTGGTATTCATTGGATGACTATAAAAGATCAATTTTATGCATTTGGTTTATGATCACTTCTAGTCTCCTCTTTTTCTACCATTGGCAAAACCATCTAAGTTGCTAGCACAACAAAGGTGGTTCTTCTCCGAAGGCTAAGTTCGTGCGACAAACAAAGAATGTGTTTGTGTGGATACTAAAGAGGCGCTACCATTTTGATCGTGCTGAGATCTACCGAATCAAGTTGCTGCCGGGATTGTTCTGTTCACGCAATAAAGGTGACAACTCGATCAAACATGTATAATACATTCACATGGATCTCTGGAGGGATCGATTTTGTTTCATTGCGTTTATTTATTATCTTTCGTAAAAAATTTCTACAATGGTATCAGAGCCATTTGCTAAAGCATACACATCGTTTTAGTTATGTTTCATATTTGATATAGATAACGAGTATGTGTTTATTATGATTTGCATGATTGTATGAGTGATTTTATCGAGCAAATAGTTTGTGTTGATCAAATTAAAGGGTTGTAGCATCTTCATATATAATATGAACGCGTGTTATAGTCCGATTTCGTTCGACAAATCTTTCATGACCTTATGAGCGGGACTGCCATGAGGTTGTGGCTCATAAATTGTTGTTTAGAATCATAATAAAAGTATGCTATAGTGTATGGTTAAGATCTATTACAAATGATGTATGCCATGGTGTATGGTTATGACCTCTTTTACCCAATGTGATTGGATTATGTGTGTGCGTGCATGTTGTAATTCATAATATGACCTATGTGTCATACCTTTTACTTTTATACTTCCAGTTGTACAATTAGACTCCCCTCGAATGTAATTCGAGGTTTCTTTAAATTTGTATTGTACAATTAAGAATAATACTAGTTTATTGGACGACAATAGAAAGGGAGGAGACTAGTAATACATGACAACTAAGGAAGCACTTGGAGAAGATGCAATTCCCTAGGTTGACCTTTCGATCTTCTCATTGGCTTAAGACGGGTCATAACAATGTCACATTTCTAATTATGCATATATATTGATGTGTGTCATGTTTGTATGTGATGCATGTTTAATTAGTAGTATTATGATAATTAGGTCATTTTTATATGCCTATCAAAGTTTTGTCTTTTACCTTGATCATTTATAGACATGTTTGCTAAAGCAAAGTGACTCAATTTATCTTGGTAGAGTGCGATAGGACAATTGTGTTGTCCAAATATTGAACTTTGGATGAGACTTAACTAAGTTATCTCAATTGGATTGAGAACTTAGAGGCATATCCCTTATGTTGGGTAAATGAACAAATAGTCTTGTTCATATAACTATATAAGAGTTACATATAATGTAATTGGTATACGTTGCCTACCTAAATTATATGAGTCTTGGACAATTAGCCAAAGCTAACTCAAGATGAGGTATAATATGAATCCTGTCTTACTTAAATGTCATTGCTATTGGGTCTGGAGCTAGTAATGTGGATAAAATCCGGTTGGCCATATCCATGACTTGCTCTTACCAAAATTTACAGTTCAGCATGGGAGAATCATTTAATTAAAGACCTAATTAAATCATGTAAATATGATACTCATTTCTGTATTTTTTATTATAGATCACCATGTCATTAAATACGTCTAATACTCTCTTTCTGCGATCTGTCCTTGATAAGGATAAGCTCAATAGGGTTAATTTCTTGGACTGGTACATATACTTGAGAATTGTTCTCAAGCAAGAACGAAAACTGTACGTCTTAGAGCAACCTATTCCTGAAACACCCACTGTTATTGCTACTCGTGTTGAAAAGGATGCTTATAAGAAACATTAAGATGATGCATTGGATGTGTCATGCCTTATGTTTGCCACTATGAACTCTGAACTTCAGAAACAACATGAGAACATGGATACTCACAATATGATTGAACATCTTAGACTACTATATCAGGGGCAGGCAATGCACTAGAGATTTGAGATATCTAAAACTCTATTTGAATGCATGATGCAAGAAGGAAGTTTCGTAGGAACTCATGTAGTTAAAATGACTGGGTACATTGAGAACCTTAAAAGATTGAGATTTCTATTTGGCTAAGAATTGACCACTGATCTTATTCTGCAATCATTACCAGAAGGCTATAGTTAATTTGTCATGAACTATAACATGATGAAATTGATAAGTCGTTGCCTGAGATGTTAAGCATGTTGAGAATTGCTGAACTCAATCTTAAGAAGACTAAACCTAGTACCATTTTGATGGTGCAAAAGGGCAAAGGCAAACGGCAGCCCAAAAGTAAGTGTAAGATCCAAGCCAAAGACAAATCTAAATCTACCTAAAGGCGGAGTGCCTAAGGAAGGAATCTGCTTCCACTGTGGTGAGATCAGACATTGGAAGAGGAACCACAAATTATATTTGGAGGAAGTTAAAAAGAAGAGAAGTGAGACTTCTGCTTCAGGTATATATATTATAAAAGTTAATCTATCTATTTCTTCTTTGTGGGTATTAGATACCGGCTGTGCATCTTACATTTGTACTAATGTACAGGGCTTAAGAAAGACTAGATTATTGATAAAGGGTGAAGTGGACCTACGAGTAGGCAATGGTGCAAGAGTTGCTGTTATAGCTGTAGGAATCATGGATTGAAATCTCGAGCCGTATTGTGCGATACTGGCAAAAAATTTTGTTTCGCCGATAGATCGACACCAGCACAGCACTGACACAACACCGACATAGGCGTTATGACTGGGAGATACCTCCGGAGGCATCGTCCCGGCTCGGCGACGCCTTTTGAGGCATCGCGTGGCCTCGATGATGCCACTGGAGGCATCGCGTGGGACCAATGACGCCATCGGAGGCGTCGCGCGGGACCAATGACACCTCCGTGCGCGTCCCCGGTCGTGGGGGTGGCCAGTCGCGATTCCTTTTGTTTTTGTTTTGCTTTTTTAAAACTTAGGTTTAATAAGATTTTAATAATTAATTTTTAGCTATAGTTGGGGATAATTTAAATAGACTTTATTAAAATCTATAAAATTATCTTATTATTTTTTAAAAATATTTTATTTTTTATTTTTAAATATTTAGATTAAAATTTTTATTTTAGTTAATATATTTTATATTTTAAAAATACTGAAACTATAACGACATGATACGATACGGTACCGAAATTATATCGTTCTGGTCTGGGATCGAAACCTCAGCGCGACTCAATATTTTAAATCTTGGTAGGAATATATTCCTTATCTTTGCCCACTGAGCTTATTTCGAAACTAGAAGAGTGCTATTATATGCCTGCTTTAACTAAGAACATTATCTCTATTTCTTATTTGGATAAGAAAGATTTCTCATTTATAATAAAGGACAAATGTTATTCTGTTCATTTAAATGATATGTTCTATTATAGTGAACTTCTTATAAATGGACTCTATATTCTAAATTTTGAAAACCCAATTTATAACATAAATATCAAACGGTTCAAACATAATGATTTAAACCAAACATATCTCTAGCATTATCGTTTGTGTCACATAAATGAGAATCGCATATCACAACTTTATAAGGATGGACTTTTACACTCATTTGATTTTGAATCATATGAGGTATGCGAATTTTGTCTTCAACGCAAGATGACAAAGACTCCTTTTAGTGGGCACAGCGAAAGAGCTAATGATTTGTTAGGACTCATACATACTGATGTTTATGACCCTTTCAATATAACAATTAAAGGAGACTATCAGTATTTCATTACTTTTACTGATGATGTCAGTAGATATGACTATGTGTATCTAATGAAATACAAGTTAGAATTGTTTGAAAAGTTTAAATAATTCAAGAATAAAGTATAAAACCAACTTGGTAAGTGTATTAAGATGTTTCAATCAAATCGAGGTGGTGAATACCTTAGTCAAGAGTTTTGTGACAATCTCGTTGAGTTTGAGATCACATCTCAACTCACTCCACTTGGAACACCACAGTGGAATGGTGTCTCATAGAGGAGAAATCGTATTTTATTAGATATAGTACAATCAATGATGAGTCAGATAGATCTTCCTACTTCTTTTTGGGGACATATTCTAGAGACGGCTGCTTTCATACTTAATCGCGTTTCGTCTAAAGTCGTCATAAAGACACTATATACGATATGAACTGGGAAGAGTCCCAAGATGTTTTTTATGAAGATTTGAAGTTGTGAGGCTTACATTCAACGTCAAGTCTCAGAGAAACTAGGATCCAAATCTGTAAGTGCTATTTTGTAGGATATCCCAAGAAAACAAAGAGATATTTCTTTTATAATCCCACATAAGGCAAAGTGTTTGTTGCTAGAAATGATGTTTTTATAGAAAGAGAGTTTATTTCTAAAAGAACTAGTAAGAGTAAAGTCAATTTTGAAAAAACTTAAGATACATAAATTGGATTTGAGACGTTGATGGAAATTGAATAGGCACCACAAGGTGTTGTGAATCAAGAATCTGCTATACCATAAGAAATTGTTGAGCAACAACCTGTTCGAGTAGAACAAGCTCTATACAGATCTGATAGGGTACGTCGTCAAATTGAGAGATATTCTTTTCTTTTGTTTGACCATGATGATGCAATGCTTGTTGATCTCAACGAGTCTACATCCTATCAAGAAGCGGTAATAAACCAAGATTCTGAGAAATGACTAGAGGCTATGAGGTCCAAAATGGAATCTATGTACACTAATTAAGTATGAACTTTGGTTGATCCACCTAAAGGGATCAAACCCATTGGGTGTAAGTGAGTCTTTAAGAGAAAGATTGACATGGATGGTCATATACATACTTATAAAGGCGATTGGTAGCTAAAGGATTTAAGCAGGTTTATGGTATAGACTATGATGAAACATTTTCATCAGTTGCGATGCTTAAGTCTATTCGGATCATGCTTGCTATTGTAACTTACCATGATTATGAGATCTGACAGATGGAAGTCAAAACTGTATTTCTAAATGAAAATCTACTCAAGGATGTGTACATGACACAACCTGAGAGTCTTGTTGATCCAAAGGATGCTAGAAAGGTATGTAAGTTGTAAAGGTTCATTTATAAATTAAAACAAACTTCTAGAAGTTGGAATCTTTGATTTGATGATGCAATCAAAACTTTGGTTTCATCAAGAATGAAGATAAATCTTGTGTATACAAAAAGATTAATGGGAGCACAGTCATCTTTCTCATCTTGTATGTAGATAACATACTTCTTATTGGAAATGATATCCCTATACGATAGTCTGTAAAGACATGGCTTGGGAATTATTTCTCAATGAAAGACTTAGGTGAAACAACCTATATTTTAGGCATTAAGATCTAATCGTTTTGCTATGTAGAATTTCAAAATGAGATTTCTGTCGATGTCACATGGTGTGAGCCTTTCAAAGGCTCAATGCCCCTCTTATAAGGAAGAAAGGGACCGTATGGATCAGATTCCTTATGCATCTGCTACAGGATCTATTATGTAAGTCATGCTTTGTACTTGTCCTAATGTCTCATATGCGTTAAGCATGATGTGCAGATACTAGTTAGATCCAGGTGAAGGTCATTGGATGACAATTAAGATATCTTAAGTACTTGAGAAGAACGAAAGATTATTTCTTGATATTTGGAGTTGATGAGGAGCTCAATATAAAGGGTTACAACGATACAAGCTTCTAAACTGATAAGGATAATTTAAGATCGCAGTCAGGGTATATGCTTAAATGGTGATGCTATGAGTTTAAAGAGTTTAAAGCAAGACACAGTTGCTGATTCTACTATAAAGGTCGAGTATTGCTACTTTTGGTATAGCAAAAGAGATTGTTTGAATCATAAAACTTATTACAGAGCTTGGTGTAGTTCCTAACATAGTGAACTCAATAAACCTCTATTGTGATAACAATAGGGCAATTGCATAGGCTAAGGAATCTCACTTTCATCAGCGATCCAAACATATACTACGGCGGTTCTATCTCATTCGAAAGATCATCGATAGAGGAGATGTGAAGATATGCAGAGTATCGACTGATGCTAACATTGCAGATCCTTTGACTAAAACTTTGGCACAGAGGAAGCATGATGGTCACACTAGGTCATTGGGTATTAGATATTTCAGTGATTGACGCTAGTGCTAGCGGGAGATTGTTAGTGTTAGCCCTAAAGCCAATTATGAGATGATTGACAAAGAAATTTTTATATTATATTTCATTAATAAAAGATAAAGTTTATGGTTATTATATTTACTTTAGATCTGTGCTAGATGAATAAGTATAATAATGTTCTAGGGTAGTATGTTCTAGTCTACAGCGTATCAATTGGTTGAATTGATAGTGGGAGGTTGTATATATATATATATATATATATATATATAATACTACTCTTAATTATTTCTAATCAAGCTTTAATATACAAAGACAATATAAATGCGTTGAGACTAGCATGTAGGTCAACTGATGACTTAATCTCATAAGTCGTGGATATAAGATATCAAGTTGACACATAGGTATATATTAGAGAATATGTACTGAATTGACCTGCTATGAGAATATTTTATAGATCGTTATATGAGTGTCATAAACATTCTCATTGTAACTATTAGTATAAATAGTCCTTAGACCTGAAGTCATTATGGTTCCCTATATAAGGAGTTGTGTACTTTAGTTCGACAAACGTCACCTGTAACAAGGTGAACTATAAAGTCAACTACTGGATATGCAATAAATTATGCGGAGGGATGTGAGTGATGTAGATGAGATCTATCCTTTTCATATGATGGAAGTGATATCTGTGAGCCCCTTTATTAAGTAGGACTACTAAAATGTATGATCATGCTCAAATAAGTCAATGTGAGATATTCAGCTCATTTGGTTAAACGAGTCTATTTAGAGATCAAGAAACACAAAGATTGATAAGGGGATGACATAGTCTATGCCTCATGGATCAATCAAGATATCGAAAATAGAAGAACCAAATTATACAAAATAAGAGACACAGAAAGGTTAGGTCGGAGCTCGGCATTCTTATCACTTAGGTAGCAATGATGCATTCCTAGATGTCACTAATTGCTTATGTATCTAAAATGTTGTTTTAGATACATTGTCAACATTATGAAAACCTATTGGGTCACACACAAAGACCATGTTGATTTGGAGATGGGTATATTTTAGTTTGACTAAAATATAATGAACCCTAAGATTATAGGGTTAAGTCTAATCTGAGTTAGACTCAAATGAATTTAACTATTGGATTATTGGATTGAGTTTAATCCAAATTAGACTTATTGGATTAGACTCAACCACTAAAGAAGATTAATGTTTATTAATAGAGATTAATGGAGTATTGATGAAAAGGAGAGCAAAAGGCAAAAAAACCTTTTGTATTCATTGGATGACCTTTTGTATTCATTGGACGAGTATAAAAGATCAATTTTATGCATTTGGTTCATGATCACTTCTAGTCTTCTCTTCTTCTACTCTTGGCAAAATCATCCAAGTTGCTAGTACAACAAAGGTGATTTTTCTCCGAAGGCTAAGTGCCTGCGACGAACGAAGGACGTGTTCGTGTGGATACCGAAGAGGCACGACCATTTTGATCGTGCTGAGATCTACCAAATCAAGTTGCTGTCGGGATTGTTCCGTTCATGTAACAAAGATGACAATTTGATTAAACATGTATACTACATTCGCATGAATTTCTGAAGGGATCAGTTTTGTTCCGCTGCGTTTATTTATTATTTTTCACAAAAGATCTCTATACCTAGGGACTGTCAAAATCATGTCAAACCACTCTATCATATCATTTGAATTTTTTGTCTATTAATTTCAGCTACATTATTTCTTAAATACTAATATCGCAAAAAAAGTGGCACTCTATTATAAAAACCTTCATTATATTTCTTACCTTCTCATTTTTGTGATTCTTGAGAATGTCGAATTGTAAGGGGTTTCTTCACGTTCGGTGCTATCGAGAAGGAGAAACTATAGACGTGTTTTTAGGAGCAATCCATTTAAAAGATCATAGGATATGGACTAGGAGCCTAAGGACGGCCAAATCATGTAAAACCACTGGGTCATATCATTTGCCTTTTTGTCTATTAATTTACGCTGCATTATTTCTTGAACATTAATATTGTAAAAAAAGTGGTATTCACCCCCTCCTACCATTAGGGGTGAGCCAAATTTAGATTAAATCTAAATAACCGACCAAACTGATTTAATCGAAAATTTAGTTCGGGTAATTCGAAAATTGATTTTTAAAAATTGATTTTTGAATATTTTAGTTTATTTGGTTTAGTCTCGGTTACAAAATTCAAAATTCAGTTAAACTAATTAAACTGATATGTTGCCAGTAGTCAACTGATGAGTTATGATCAATCGACTGCTGGTCTAGATTTGTGAGTTGTGATAGCTTGAAGAAACATGTAGTTGAGTGGCGTAGTTGATTGTCCACATATTAATTGACTGATGATGCAGCTTCAGTCGACTGCTCGGTAACCGATGTAATTAATTGATTTTATATTGGTTTGGTTTGTTCAATTTTGGTGGCAAACATAGGTTGGTTGGGTTTATCCCAAAAAAGTTCGGATAGTTCGGTTTGGTTGGTTCGGTTTTAACCGAATGAGCAACC
>JAOBBC010116676.1:0-10575 GCA_025388495.1 Curcuma longa | reverse complement strand
GGCAGGTATTCATGGAGCTACGTACCAGCACACCTGTTGAACGTGAGTGCTTTCCTAGTGCCCTCCAATTCTGTTTATGATATTTCACTATTTTTTTATACCTTTCTAAGACGCTCGAGATTCGGATTGCATTCCGGGAAGAAATCAACTTCAAAACAGTCTATTACACGACACAAAATTAAACATTCAAAGAGAAAGAAACACAGGCACTGATTAATTATGAAGTGGGTCTGGAGAACTCGGCACTCGCCGCTTGTTCTCCACAAATGCACCGGCGGAAGCAGATTCAAATACAGCAAGACTGTGCGGCGCGTCGGGCTTTCTCTCAGCTGTAACAGCAACGGTTGCCGTCGTCTTCTCCAGTGCTGATCTTGAGCATGATATTTTTGAACAACAGCAGGTGCAACAAAAACTGAAGAAGAAGAAGAAGAGGAGGGCATGCAGCAGCAGTAGGGTCATCAAGGCACGCGTTCTTCCACTTCTCATATTGTCAGACACTGATCACAAGTCATTCAACCTCCGATGGAAGCGATGAGTTACGAGATAGATTTATGAGGAGCAAGGACGCAGTTGCCATGTATGTCAGTACTGCAATCAATGGAGAGAGATTGACTCGCAGATCATGTGGCAGTCACTAAGCGTGGTGTCCGATATATGGCCCTGCCCCCGGAAGACGGGGGCGTCCAATGGCGGTGACGGGCGTCCTTTGTCCCTTAGTTCATTCATTTTAATGTTAATTGGATCTGGAACACGATACATCATTTTGATGTGAAGTACTGTTCTTTCCTGTTCTTTGTCAGGGACCTGCTAGTGATCATGTCTGAGACTGTAAGAGAATCTTGTTAACGAGTTATATGTTGATCCCGATTAACAATCGTCACTGCAGGAAAAGTCTAGTCTGTAAATATGGTTCACTTTTTAACGCAATATATAGTGTTTGGACTTATATGCGGCTTGAGCTTTAGGCATGCATTGCAGAGGATGAAAGCAAAAGAGACAATAAAGTCATGAAAGAGTTGCAATTCAGACTTTCTTCAAGAGGAGGACGTTACAGAGATTATACAAGCCACCAGGTATCAATCTCTCACGTCGTTAAAAAAAAATCTCTCACGTCGTTGCTCATGAAATAAATTGATTATTAAAATGAGTAAATTTATTTTTTAGTTAAAGTTAGTATTACCACCTAGTGGTTTCACATGGTCAGCTCCATGAAAATTATCCGAGTAAATTTTTTATAGTGATCAACACCACCGTCGAAACGACCCCATATATATTCAGAAAATCCTCTAAGGGATTTTTTGGATGCACTGTTTCACTGTGTTGATAAGAGGTCTCAATGCCGAGACAGCACCTTAGTCGACAGACCCCTCAAGGGGAATTTTATTGTTGCTAAGAGGACTCAAACCCGAACCTTAAGAAATACATATTTCCATGCTTACCATTTGGAGCAAGTCACTTCGACTTCAAAACTGTCTAGGTAAATTTTTTATAGTGATCGGCACCACCGTCAAAACTATAGATAATGATGTAATATTTTAACAAATTGTCTGGCATTTCTTTTAATATATGTTCCGGTTGGATGTCGTGGGCAGTCAAACCATCAGTCAAGGAATTGTCATCTCACGCGCTGTCACTCCCGTTAGCGAAGGGACCTAAAGAAGAAAGCTGAACGAATGGATTAGTAGGGTGCTGGGATTCCCGACAAGTCACTCCGACGCTCAAGTCAGTATAAGAAGAAGAAAAAAAGTGCATGAACTAGCTGAGAATCGAGAGAGTGTTCCTGTACCTGGAGGGGGAAATATATACTTATAGGAAGGAATCTCCACGCTGGTACGGGGGCAGACCCCTATCGTGACTGAGGGGGCATGTTCTGGCAGTTGTGGCCCTGATAAGTAGCATCTAGGGGACTAAATCTAACAACCTCGTAACTAGCTACCCTATGGCTTGATTGTAAGATACCAAAAATTTTAAGGGTTAAAATTAACCAAATTAAAGACTGAGTTTAAATTGGGTGGGATTAAGTGGGCTGAAAACCAAATTAGTTAAGCCCATTTAGGTTAATAGGTCAGATCTAGAATTTGGTTAAACACGTAAATCATTAAAACTGAAACCCATTAGGTTATTAAATATAAGATACGGAAAAATTGGAACTCTTCTTATGAAGAGTAACAGAACCAAACGAGTTGATTTTGAACTCGAATGAACTAACTTGGTTTGGTTTGTGATGGAAGAAGTTTTGTCAAAACGGATATGATAAGAAGATTCGTCTTGTGAAGAAGAACCCAACAAAATTGATTTTAGTCAAATCAGATGTCGTTTGGTTAGTGAACCAAGCGAACCAAAATTGAATCCGATTTGCTACAGCAAGCAACCGGTTCAATCGTTACAGTAGCCCTTAAGTTTAAACCGGTTTAGTTCAAACTCAAACCCCGATTTGAGTATTATCACTCTTCGTTAAACTGAATTACCCCTCACAACCCGCGACCCCGTCTCCTCTTCCGCACGATCCGCCACCGTGCGACGACCGGGTTTGCCGGAACCGACGCGAGCGCCGTCGAACGCCCGCGTCCGGCCCCGGAAACCACGGATATTAGGCTTTATAAGTCAAACACCGACGGAGCAAGCCCTGGATCGAGCCAATGCTGACTCCGCGAGCCCGCCTTCTGCCCAATCGCCGCTCTACTGCCGACAAGCCTCTGAACTAGCACCACCCGTCGCGTGAAGACCAAAGACGTCGCCTTCCTCCCCTAACCGCCGTCGCTCGCCCTGCTCAGTGACGCCGTCGTCGTCGTCTGCCCTAGCTGGCCGCGTGGAGAGGACGCCGATCGTCGCCCGTCGTCCGCCGCGTGGAGCCAACACCTGATGTCGTCGACCCCACGATCCCCTCGTTGCCGAGGTTCTGCCGTCGCGTGGGGAAAAAGGAACGCGGGAGTAACAGAGTGATCCTCGATCGAAGCCTTCCCTACCTTCTTCATCCCAAATTTCTTGCCCTTTGTTTCCTTCTGCCACCAGAACCGCACCCACACACCACACCTCTCGGATCATCGGTCGCCTTCCTCGCGTGAAGACCGACGCCACCAACCGGAGCTACGGATCCTAGGGATTCCGAATTGAGGTAAGTATTCTTAAATCTGGTTAGGTCATGTTGCTGTCATCGAATCTAGGTTTGGAATGTTGAGTAAATTCTTGAATTGTTAGGGTTCTGTTGATCGGGTGGGATAGGGATTCTATTAGATTGTTTCTTAAGTAATCGGGGCATGAATAATCTTATAACTTACTTCCAAATTTTTCTTGTTAATATAATGTGCACAGAATAATCTCACAAAACCACATAAACCCCACAGTAATGTCCGTTCTAAGAGATTTTAAAAATAATATGCATATTTATGATCCACCTTTATCCAAACTGAAGATGACCTTCAATCAATTTACTATCATAATATGCTTATTAGTAGTTAAGTGGGCATCTACAGGATAAGCAATTGAGGAGCTGCATAGGTATGAGTTAAAGAAATTCTAGTCTACTCACTCTTGGTAAGTAGTAGATCTATTTGATTATGATTTTGGCCTAATCAATTGACCTAAGATTGATTTAATTAAAGTTTATGCCTAATTAATAAGGAGATTAATTTAATTAGGTAGATAATTAATGACTAAGTTATTATTTAATTAAAATTAGATTATTCATAATTTAGTTTATTAATAGATTTAATTAAGGTAATTAGTTTATTACAAATTTAATTATTAGTTAATTTGATAAACTAATAGGTGATTAAGATGTAATTAAAGAGGGATTAATTACATAGGTTAATTTGATTGGTCGTTGGATTAATAAATGATGAGTTGATTTGGAATAAGACTAACTTGAGTTTAAATTAACTTGGGTTAATTGGATTAGATTGGTGGTTAGATTAATCTAGGGTTCGGCTAGGGTTTGACCTGTTGTAGAATTTAATATAATATTATACTTAGTAGTGTTGTATTTGTAAATTTCAGGACCATGATTGGTACGGAGAAATTTTTATTGTGGTGATTCGTTAAGCAGGTGGGTAATCCCTGTATTTGGTCAATACAGGTTCAATTCTTTCCTAATGCATGTTATTTTTCTGTTATTATTTATTTGATACCTTCATCATAATTCTGTTCATTGTTATCTGGATACCTTTGTTATATTCTTATTTCTTCCTTGCTTGTCCTTAATTCGGTTGCCCTTATGAATAACTATATAGTTGCTTGTATAAACCTTTGGTTATCTATGTGATCTATTATCTATGCATGTTGCTCTTGGTTATTGTTGACTTGATCATAACATCATGACGATTGTTATCTAGCAATTAAGATCTATTGTTTTGCCACCAAACTACTTTGTTGTAGGGCTGGATTGATGGCAGTTTGATGTCAGATACTCCCAACATCATATATACGTGACTGAGACGAGTGTGACAGTTGCATCATGCATATGCTTGTATTATGTGCATTATAGGTAGTTATATATGACTACCTATTATTACTGTCACCAGACTACTTTGTTGTAGGGCTGGAATTATGACAGTATGATGTCGAATGCCCCCAGCGTCATATATACGTGATTAGGACGAGTGTGGCAGTTGCATTCATGTATGTGCTTGCATTATGTGCATTATATAGGCAATGGACCGTATATAGATGTTGCATTTGGTTGTATACTTGATGGATCCTCGATTGATGCATGAATTTGGTTGTATACTTTTGCATTCAACTCATTAGAATCTTCATCTATGAGATGATATTTTGATATTGGTGTAATTCATCATTTCAAATTGGAATATAATTTAGTTACAAAATCAACACGCTACTACGACTCAGATATATATATAGTACAATAGGCAATGTCTTGGATTTATGAGTTATTAACTTTAGAAACATATATTTTTAATTATCTAATTAAACTCTTCGTATATGCACAACATTTTTCATGTCTCTTCTATCATTAAAAATTTACTCTCTACACATTATTCTACCTTTGATAACAATGTCTTCTTTGAATTTTATTCTAATCATTGTCTTATAAAGGATATAAAAATATGCACCATTTTACTTTATGCTATCTTCAATGTTCTTCTACTAAAGCTTTTATCAGTTACACAAAAACAAACCAATTTAATATTCTCAATTTGATCATCCTTCTTTTCATATTATTTAGATATTCATCAATTGGTATGATATACTCACTTTATTTATCTCTAAATTATCTTTTTTTTAAACTTTCCACTTAAAATAATCTATTTCAAAAAAAATTAAATATAAAATGCTCGCTTTTCATTTTAACTGTAAGGAGAATATCAAGTTCTTTATATCATTCATCAAGTCTTTAATCCTCACACTCCTTTAAAAAAAAAGCTCCGAAGAAAAGAACATCATCATATAATAGAAATTACTTTAAGTCTTTTTCATCATGCATTAGTCCCTCGTAAATTTTGGGAAAAACTTGTCGATGCTACACATTATCTCATAAATCAATTTCTTACTCTATTGCTCAATCAAAAATATCCACGAGAAAAATTTTATAATCATAAACTTAACTACATTTTCTTTTAAATTTTTTATTGTGCATGTTATTCTTAGCTACTACTGTTATACTCTAAATATAAACTAGACGTATGTTCACAACAATATATTTTTCTTAACTATAGCAACTTACATCATGGGTATGGTTAATTAGATGAATATTCCAACCAATTGGATATATATTTTATGGCATATTAGTTTTGATGAGTCTCTTCCTCGTTTAGTAGCTTTTTTAGTTTAATTTCTCCTTCTAAGACCAATGACACATTTTTTTATACCAGCTAACATTGCAACAAACACAACTTTTGGCTTCTCTAGCTAGAAACGATGTTGATATAAGAAGGGATGGTTTTCTAGATTTGACCCCCCTCCATCTTCCATTGTGCTAGTGCAATCAACCCTTGATCAAGGTTGACCAGGTTGATCAAGCTTGAGTTGACTCGAGTTAGAATTTCAATATTTGATCAATATATTAGTTGGTCAAGTGAGATGTCAAGTAAGTCGAGATTAACCGAATACTTGACAGTCGATCAATATGTTAAGTTGGTTGAGCGAAGTGTCAAGTAGGTCAAGGTTGACCAGATATTTGACAAAATACAGAAACTCCAAGTGGGTTATGATTAATCGGACACTTGATGATAGAAAGCTCAATAGAAAGTTGGAAAAAGAAAAGTCAAAGTGTGTTATGGAAGACCAAACACTTGACATAGGAAGCAAAGTCTAAGTTGGTTACGATTGACTTGACATAAGAAGCGAAGTCCAAGTCAATCAAGATTGACTTGACACTTGACATGTAAATGAAAGCCCTAACAAGTTGAGAAGGACTAGATGTTAAGCAAGTATGAAAAGTTTTAACAAGTCATGGAGAATCGGTTGTTAGGTAAGTGCAGAAGTCCAAATAGGTCAAGAAAAATCAGATATTTGATATGGCTAAAGGAAGTCCTGGTAGGTCAAGGGTAACGGAATGCTAGGATTAGATGTTGGGCAACAAATGACACATCAATATGGACTAGATGCTGGACAAAGGAATACCTAGTAGGTTGAGATCAACTGGAAACTAGACAAGATGAGAATTCTAGGTAGATTTCTAGGTAGTAGCAATCGACTAGCAAATGCTAAATTTTGAATTCATGGTTAGGAGATTCGGGCGAACAAACCAGGTGTTTGATCGCACACATGAAATGTTAGTCTTGACTCCTTCGTGCTCAACAACCTACTCGGACTTAGGCTGCTCAAGCAAGGTGTTCATAGAGTTGGAATGGGGGAACCCACTCGGGCTCAGGACTCAGAGTTGATGAGTGTTCAGGGTGCTCGGGCTTCGATAGTCAGTCAACTCGAGCTTCGACATTTAGCCATGACCTTAACCGCCTTGGGGTTGGGTTTTGACGTTCGATTGCACCCGCAATCACCTTGGGCTTGAACATCGGAGTTTGACTGTGCTCACAACCCACTCGGGCTTGGGTTAGATTGCATGTGTGATGTTTGATTGAAATCAATCGACTGATAGAGTATATCAATCGACTGATATCACTATTCAGCCAATAGAATATTTAGAACTTGACTGTGAAATTCAACTAATTAGGCAATAGTCGACTGATGGTAATGGGCAATTGACTGATGCTAAGGTAGATAGAGTCGTTGAACTAACAGGTCAAAGTAACATTTAAATCTATAGTGGATCAATCAACTGATAGGTAAGATCAATCAACTAATAGGTGGAAATCAATCTGACAACAATCCTATAAAGAGGATTTCGAGGAAGATTAAAGAGACTGGTTCTTGAAATTTTGGAGATAAAGTATCGTTGTATTTCTCACCATCAAGAGGGAATCCAAAGCAATAAGAAATCATCCAAAGTAAAGATTTCGCTTGTAAAGTTATTTTCACTTTTATTTGTATTTGTATTTTTATATTGCTTGTATTTGCTGTGAAAAGGTTGTAAGATGCTTTTTTGTCTCCAAAAAGTATCCAAGAAGGAGAAGGGTTAGTGATGGTAGTTGTTAGGACTATGTCTTGGATGTAGTCGCCTTGGAAGATAGTGAACCAAGTAAAACCAATGATGTTGTGCATGTGGCATTGAGTTTGATTAAAATTTTTCACTACACATTCAAATGATGAGTACAAAATCAAGACGAAGCAATCAGAGTTATTGACCCCCTCTAGCTCGCACGAATCCTAACACATTGATCTCTAAGGCCTCTCCTATTGATTGCCCCCAAACACCATCCGATTTAGATAATATTCTTTTACCTTCTTCGAGCCCTCACCTCATCAATAAATAACTTTGATGATGATACTCCTTGATGCACACTTCCCTTAGCAACATATATGCACAATGTTGCCCCTAGGACTAAGGTGCGATGGTAAGAGGTGAGATAAGCTCTCTAGGCAATAAGGGTTCAAATCTCACTCAAGGCATATACTTGGAGAGTTTGAAAAACTTATAACGTTATAGGCCATCTGTCATGACCCATCTGTGCTTTCCTGATTTATTTTGGTATTAGTGGGAAAATTTTTATGGGATCAGGTCAATCACCTCTAAAATTAATCGGATAGTAAGAACTGGATATATAACTGAATTACCATATATATATATATATATATATATATATATAATCATCTTTTTTATATACATGCAATCAAGGACCCAAACAGGTGTGTTGTAACGGCTATAGAATATTATTCTCCTTTTCACCATAATGTTGGATCAGAAGCACAGCAGAATATGTTTCTAATTAACATGGATCTTCGTGGTACATATAGTTTTGAATAAAATAACATGAAATGAAGAACATACCTCGTACTTCCTGACGATCGTGAACGATATCACAAACAAGAGTGACTCCTCTAGCGGTATCTACTTGCACTAGATTACGAACTAGATATGATATGCTAGGTGCTAGCCTCTTGGATCGACAAAACCTTTTGGAAGCACTATAGATCTCTTTCGATAAAAGAAAGGGAAGTGGAGAGAGAGCTCTATCTTTCTTATTTTTTCTTCTCTTTCAAGGATGGCTATTTATAGCCTCCAAGAGAAAGATGAAGAGTCTCCATTAATGTAAGAAAAATGAAGAGCCTCCATTAATACAAGGAAGATGAAGAGTTTCCATTAATATAAGAAAGATGAAGAGTTTCCATTAATACAAGAAAGATGAAGAGTCTCCATTAATATAAGAAAGATGAAGATTGTGGCTATCCCGATTCTCTCTTCTTTGGATCAAATAAAATTATATTTGATCTTAATCCATTCTAGCTTCCAATATTTCAGAATTAATTAATAATCTAATTAACTCTTATTCAAAAATAATAAATTGATTAATTTTAGTATCCACTAAAATAATCATTACAGATATTGTTCATTTCTATGTGTTATGCGTGCGGCCCTTTAGGTTTTATACATGAAGGCAGTGTAAATCCATACACAGACTAAAATGATCGTCTAGCAATAATTTTTAGTCACCCAACGTGATAAAATATTAGTCATAAACTATAAACTACCATGAACCGATTACTGTGTAATTTAATCTCTTCATCTAGACTACATCCCAATTAATTTAGTGCATTATACATCATCATCAATTAATTATTTTACTTGATTTTCAAGATATAATATAGACTCCTCTTGAATGATAAACCATTCCACCATGATCATGAATTTCGAGTCACTAATATCTCTATTAGGCGGCCAGGATATTAACTCCCTAATCCAAAAAAGCAATGAATCTTATATTGACTCAATACTATTCTCTTTACGCTTTGTCATTGTAAAATACCTAAACTCTTAGGGTTTAATTGCAATTATGTATAAATTAAATAGGTAATTGGATAATGGGTTTAATGGGTTGTGAGCAGATCCGGCCCGTTAACACCGGATATAAGATCCGATTCGTTGAGAAGGCTACAGTAGACCTCCTCATCGCGATCTTCCTCTTCTCTGTTCCGTTCGACGCGCCTCCATTTCCTTCGTCTCCACCGAAGTCGGACGGGAGTGAGCTCGCCGCCCTTTGCCGGAGCCGAAGTGGTGGAAGATCCGGCGACAAGAGCTTGGTTGATTGAGGTTGGATGCTCGACGGTGGGAGCTTGAATCGACGGCGGTGAATCGGAGGAAGAGGAAGAGATCCAGTGAGTTAAGCTATAGATCTTTGGATTTCTAGGTTTTGAGCTAAGATCTAGGGTTTTGGGTCTTCAGATCTTGGATCGGGAAGCTCGATTGGACTTGGCCGGCGGTGAGGAATGTGGTTGGTTTCTGCCGCAAGCAAAAGGAAGAGGATCAGTAAGTTCCGATTTAGCTAGGGTTCGGGTTTTGCTTGGTTTATGAGCTGATTCCTGTGGATTACATCGATTCTTCTTAGATCTTGACTGATGTTGTTCCTACAGTTCATTAGTGTAAGCTGACTTGATCGTAGCTTGAAGAAGCTTCGGTTGCAAGAGGAAGGAAGAAGGAGAAGTGAGCTTAGATCCAGTGGTAAGTTGATGCCGGTTAGGTCTTGTATGAGTTTGTTTCATTAGATTGCTGGTGAGAATGGGTTACTGTATCATTGATGCTTGTTCTGTTTTTGGAACAGAGTTGTGTGGGAAGACATTGAAGTTTAGCCGTGAGCTAGAGTTTGATTTGGAACAGATCTGAGCTAGGGCAAAGATTTTGATCGGAATTGAGGTAAGGATTGTGGTTGTGATCTGTAATTTAATACACTGTTCTATTTGATTATGTTGGATTTGTAAAGTTCGAGTTGTGAGAATTGAGGATTAACCTAAGTGTTGAGTTAGGTTAAATTGAAGTGAACTAAGTATGGATGTTTAAAAATCAAGTATGACTTTAGTATACTTCAGTTGGTTTAATTGTTGTAATTAGAGATAGTATTTATCTTATTTCAGGACCTTGACTTGACTGGTCTTATTACACGGAGTTTGTTATTTTTCTGGGGGTTCTAGTTATCGACGACCATCTGACTCAGGTGGGTACCCTGTACTTGGTCAATACAGGTTCTCTACAGTGCATGTTTCTTCCTGTTGTTTCCTACCACGTTG
>JAOBBC010116576.1:0-10575 GCA_025388495.1 Curcuma longa | reverse complement strand
TGTTTTATGATTTCCGCTGCAAAGTTTCATATTTTCGTATATGATAGATAGTAGCATGTATGAATGTGAATGAATGTCCTAAACTGTAACGTCCATCAAAGGCTCTGATAAGGGAGGGCGTTACACATATAACTAAGAAAATAATCCTAGATCTAGGAGTCAAGTCAAGGTTACAAAGGAGGCTATCTCTAATATTGATTTTGATGAGATTAGCATGACTAAAGCTTCTAAGAATCATAGAAAAGTCATTAAAAATGTATCTAGGGAGGTTATTCCTAATATACCCAAGGAGCTCCAATAGATATTAAATTCATAAGAGTGTGATTCCTTCACACTAAATGGGTATAGAATATGTTAACCTAAATTGGAACGATAGTTAACCCAACTATGATAAAATTGATATATTAAGGTATTTTTAAGGTATTGTGATATATTGAGAATGAAGTTTCATATTTATCTTAGAAGATTTTCATAGTACGTTAATGAGATTTAAGTTCTTAAGTTGATCAAAACTGCCACAATAGGAGAGAATCATAAAATGTGCCAAGTTTGGGATTTTTGTCACATTCAAGGGAGTAAAGCCACTTTATGTCAAATTTTATATTTAGCATATTGATAGTTGATAACACTTAGATTGAAAATCTAGATATTTTTATTCTTATGTCATACTTGTCATGCTTTGTGTGTCATAATATATGTCATGACATTATATCATACATTTATCTTATCATGATAATATATTTTTGATATTATCATGTCTATATGCATCATTTAAGTTGTGAAAGATTTCATTTTGAAAGTTATGCATTTGATGTATGTCATACTCATTTACATGTATAAATTTTAATTTCATGTAATTAAAGACAAATGATAGTATTTGGCATCTTAGGTAGGATGGTCAAATTTAGAATGCTAACATAGAGATGCATGATCCCTTAGTTTAGGGAAAAATAATGTTACATCTTACAAAAAATCATAGGATAACTTGTGTATATATTGAGATATATTAGACACAAGTTAGATGTTAGGATGATGAACTAAGTTCAAGATGCTAATTTGGTGTATCAAAATGGGCTAAGTTTCATCAAAATAAATGATTTTTTATGTTGACAAATCATGAGGAAAGCTAATAGTGTATTTAGTCCAAAGACCATGGTTGAAAATTATTTTGAAAAACTTTGATGAAATATATTTGTTGATAGAAATCACTATTAATTAGGTTGATACAAAGTTAGAGTGAAACATTAAAGTTTTTAAGTTAGAGTGAAACATTAAAGTTTTTAATGGTTTCCAACTTTGTATCATTTTTTTTTAAAATAAGATATATTTTCATAGAAAATTATTTTTTTATAAAATTTTGTGATTTTTCAAAAATCATTGAAATACTTTTTTATTTCTAAAATTTGATCTGAAATTGAATTGTAGTTTTTAAGCCAGCAATCAATTGTTTAAAAAAATCAATCGATCGTTGCTCGTATCAATCGACTGTTGTCCAATAGCAGTCAACTGCTACAGTGACCTTGATTGAAATAGGATTATTTTAGTCGGTTAAACTCACTCTTAAGTATATTGATTATCTCTAACCCTCTGATATACTTAGATAAGTATTCAAAGGGAGTTTTCTTAATGAAAATGATTAGGGAATGTTAAAAGGGGAAGAATGAGGAATTAAGGGGGAGGTTTAGATTCAAGGTTGAATTCTTTAACCTCGTAACTTAGATTTTGAATTTTACTAAAGCTTTAGGAACTTTAAAACATTGTTGGTGTAATGATAGAAATGGAGCATGCTTTGAGGTGGAGGTCCACCTTAAAGGCAAGACATAGATATGAAAGGAGGAGAATGAAAGCATTTAAGGATTGGTGAATGATTGAAGAATTGTAAGTTCAAGGTTGAGCATTAGAGCAAATGGAAGGTAGGGAACCTCCATTATGATGTTAGAAATTTAGAATGTAAGAAGTGATTTTATTTTGAGAATAAATCTTTTTTATGTATGCCAAAGGGAGGAATGAAGAATTTAAGTTAGGAAACTTTCATTCATACTTTGACATGAGAAGAATGATAAATTAGGATGGTGGCCTAATGGTTTAGCCTTAACTTAAATATATTGACAAGCATAAAAAAGGAGAAGATTGTTGATACAATTGACCTTTGGTAAAGATTAATCAAGCTGGAGTTGACTCGAACTGAATTTTGATGTTTGATCGATATGTTAATTAGTTGAGTAAGATGTCAAGTAGGTCATGGTTGACTAGATACCTGATAGTAGAGAAATCAAAGTGAGTCAATGGTTGATCGAACACTTGACGGTCGAAAATTCAATAGAGGGTTGATATGAGGCAAGAAGTCTAAGTGGGTCACATTTGACGGGGCACTTGGTTGTTGAAAGTCCAATAGAAAGTTAGTCAGAGAAAAGTCCAAATGGGTCACGGTTGATCGGACACTTCGTAGTTAGAAATTCAACAAGGAGTTGACATGAGGTGAAAAGTCCAAGTGGGCCACAGTTGATTAGACACTTAACGGTCAAAAGTCCAATAGAGAGTTGACATGAGGTGAAAAGTCAAATGAGTTATGAAGAATTGGACACTTTGCATAAGAAGCGAAGTCAAAGTCGATCAAGGTTGAACGGACACTTAGCTTAAGATGGATGAAGTCCAAGTGGATCATGAAGGATCAAATACTTAACATGTGGATGAAGTTCTAACATATCAAGGTTAACCAAATGTTGGATAATAGAAACTCTCAACAGGTCAAGGTTGATCGGATACTGGATAAAGAAAGTCATGATAGGTTGAGATCAATTGGGTATCTAAAAAGATGAAAATTCAGCCTTGGAAAGGTTGAAACAAAGGTATCAATCGATTTCTAGGTAGTAGCAATTGATTGGTGAACCCTAAACTTCGAATTCGAGATTTGAGGGATTAATGGGGTTTGCTTCATTATCAATCAATTGATGGTTTTGATCAATCGACTAGTAGGTACATTAATCAACTGTAATGTTTGAGCAATCGACTGGTAGGCACATCAATCGACTGCTAGGTTTGACAAATCAACTGATGGCACTATAACAACTAATATAAGTTTTGAACTTGATTATTCAACTATGTTGGTCATGATCAATCGACTGCTAGGGGTTAGCAATCGATTGATGTCATTGTTCATGTCAACTTTATAGAATGGATTGGAACTTGACCAGTAGGTATATTAGTTAATTGATATGGTTCAATAGTTAACTGATGGTGGTCAAACTGAATCAGAATGAGTCATTCTGCAAGTGTAATGGTTGAATTCGATACAACAGTCGATTGGTGGGATCTAGCAATCGACTATTAGGTGGAAATCAGCTCGACAACAACCCTATAAAAGAAATTTTTGAGAAAGTTTGAAGTAGCCAGTTCTTGAGGATTTTAGGACGAAGTGTTGTTGCATTTTGAGACCAACAGAGGCATTCTAAAGTAACCAACAATGTTCAAAGCAAAGTTTTCATTTATAAAATTATTTTTACTTTCATTTGTATTTGTATATTTATTTTATTTTGTGTTGCTTTGTAAAAAAGAGCTTATAATTTATTGCAAGCACTAAAATGAGAAGGGTGATCTTAAGAAATAGCTTTGATTTTTATTTTTCTTAAACTGCTAGGGTTTCTTATAAAGGAAGAAAAGGGTTAACCATTATTTTGTGAAGAATGGATGAGGAACCGTTGCTTCCTGTTGCTATCGAGGAAGAGGACCGTTGTTTTTCTTTGAATGGATGAGGAACCCTTACTTTCCATTCCTATTGAAGAAGAGGAAGAAAGAGTAAGGAAAGGAGATCATCGACATCTAATAAGGGAGGATAAAGACATTCTTTGAGAGTTGGATCACTGACGAAGGAGGGGAAGAGCGTGAGATCATCAGTGAGAGAAAGAGAGAAAGGGCATAGGATCACCAATGATGGATGGAAAGGGTGCAAGATTACTTACGAGGGAGGGGAAAGGAGTGGGAACACCGATGAGGGAGAGAAAGGATAGGGATCACCGACGAGGAAGGGAAAGGGTATACATTTTTGAGAGATCAGTGTGGAAGACAAAGAATCAACTGGACCTATGAAAATAAAGTATATAATTTTAAAAATAATTAATTAAGAAAAAACATACAATAAATAAAATTAAAATAAGGGTCTAAAATTAATAACATACATTTTCTTGTGAAATTTATATGGAAGAAGAAGAGTTGATGGTTTTAATAAATAAAATAATAAAATATTAAATTTATTGTAAGATATCTTAACCCATTATTATCCCACTAAATTTCCCACAACCCTAATCATTTTAGGATATTTGAACTTCTTGCATTCATAGTTCCAAGCCATTGTTAAATAGTTATCAAAGGTGTTTGTCAGTTGATAAGGCTGTCTTAAATAATTATTTAAGGTGATAAAGTTTAGTTTAGGGATGAATGCTAATTAATAACACCTTAAAGTAGCACCAGAACTTATGCGTGCATAGATAAAGATGCATCCCTGTGTCGTGGGTCACCGAAAATGGGCTTCGGCTCAGTTTTGTGCTACTGCTACTTGGGTTTTATTTGAGAAAAAAAATGATAAATCTCAGTCAATTTCATGGACTCAATCCTTGGGGTGGCCGGTCTGATCCCACGAAAGTTTTCCACCGACCACTAGAGTAAATCGGAAAGCGCATACGACGGTCAATCCAGATGCCCAGCATCCTTTGATTGCGTTCCCCATTTGGAAGAAAATTCTTACATATATGCCGTAGTTGGGGATCGAACTGCGAGTCCCTGGGTCACAACTCAGATGTCCTACCATTGCACCATTGCCCCGGAGACGAGTTTTATTTGAGAGGAGGTGAGAGAAGGGGAGGAGAGAGCAAATAAGAGGAAGAAGAATTTTGATCTTTGTTTGAGATGCAGTAAAGTAAGGAGGAAAAGAGAAGAGATAGATAAGCTTTATCTTTCTATGCTCATGAATTATTAGAATTTCTTACATTCCGATTTAAGGGGTAAGAAAGGAAAAGGAAACTCAAAAATATTTTTATTTTTATTTTAAAATATGAATTCTCAAATTAACTCATCTATTTAAATATTTTATCTTTGCGCCGTCGCTCCTCACACAACGTGCGCCGTCACGATGTCGGCGTCGACGTCGATCCTCGTCGCAAATCTTTTCGAGTGCAAGACTTGAGAGGACAGAGATAGATAATTCTAATTTTCTTCTTCTCCTCCTCTAAAGATAGGGACTTATCTAAAGAGTATGCGTTATTTATTTTAGAACCTTTTGTATCTTAATTTTTACATGCAATATTGATAAAATTTTACAATTTCTCATTTGTTCTTTACATACGTTATCTTTTTTAAGAAGCTAAGTGAGAATATTTTTTATAATTTTATATATTTAATTTTTATTCCCCTTCCTTTCCTCTAATATAAGATAGCACATATTACGTAATCAACCTTCCCTCCCTTCCAAGCAAAAAAAAACATAAATATTTTACTTCACTTTCATTTCCCTTCTATTCCTCTTTTGTTAATGAACCTTCTCTTACCTCATCCAAACAGAATATTAATGGCGTCAAATGGGTCAACCTATAATAAGACGGATTAATCCATCAGAAATCCATCATATAACAGAGTGGGACGAGCCAACCCATCAAGTTGGCAGGTTGAGAAATCTTTGATCCAACCCAACCCAACTCAATGCAAATTGTGGATTAAGCAGATCAATCCAGAAACCTATCAAAAATTTAAAAATATAAAAAATATTAAAATTTTTAAATTTAGATTACAGTTTAAATGGATTAAATTATAATTTTAAGTTCAGATTGTAATTTAAATAGATCAAACCCATTAATCATTGAGTTTTTTAAATTTTGAAGAAAAATATATATTATCTCAATCCGCATACCAATTTATGTCTGCTATGGATCAATTCATATGGATCACGAGTCTAAATGAGTCGATTCATCTGAATTTATCTTAAAATAAATTGATAAAATTTTAATCTAATTCATTTAAATTTTTTTTAACGGAAACTAAAGTCAAATTGACAATTATATTACCACTGTACTCTCCTACGAGGAAAGGATACAAGGAAGTGAAGTGGTTGGTTCACCTTCTTCCACGACACCCATTCCTCCCTTCCCTATATCCCCTCCCATCACTCACGAACCACTTCTCGCTCATCTTCCTCCCTCGACGCCATGTCTGCCCTCGTTTCCTCTTCGACCATTGCCAAATGCACCAACAACTCAGGTTCCTTCTCTCTCGTGCCTTTCGATCTCCTATTTCTGATTTTCAATCGATGCCTTTCTCGCAGTCTTAGCGTCTCCTCCTGCTGCTGTTCCTGGCCCAAATCTTCGCTCCGCTTTTGCTGGATCGCCCTTGCGCCTGCCTCCCTCGCCGCCCGCGGCGAGAGCGCGGGGGCCATGGAACCGTAGCAACAATCCTCATCGTCACTTTCCCTGCAGGTCGACGTCGGTGGTACTGATGATGGTGAAGCCGGCGATCCAGTTCATCCAGGGAACCGACGAGCAAACGATACCGGACGTGAGGCTCACCAAATCGAGGGACGGCACCAACGGGGTCGCCATCTTCTCCTTCGACCAGCCGTCGGTGTTCGACTCCTCCGGCGAGCTGGGGGACATCACGGGCTTCTACATGATCGACGAGGAGGGCGTGCTGCAGTCGGTGGACGTCAGCGCCAAGTTCGTGAACGGGAAGCCTTCGAGAATCGAGGCCAAATACGTGATGAGGAGCCCGAGGGAGTGGGACAGGTTCATGAGGTTCATGGAGAGGTACTCTCAGGCCAATGGCTTGCAGTTCCTTAAAAAATGACGACGCCTTAGCTTTCTTTCTGCTACTAATTGTAATGCCCATATATCTATTCACTGTTGATCGTCTTCTAAATTCGCCTTCTCCTCGGAGACGAAGCTGTTTTGTGCTCCACTGCAGATGTGATTGGTCAAACAAAATTTATATTGACTTTTCACAACAAGATAAGTTTATTTGACTTTTTCGTCACTTATTTCTACGTCGGTACGGTCAAACCCCATTAAAAAAAAGGACTGTGTCAATCTAATATGTAAGTGGTATTCAGAGTTAATTATAATTTTTCAATTTATTTTATCATATATAATTGTGAGATCAACTGTAGGACCGTTGAGATTGTGGATTCTACTTTTTTGCTGAAGTAAATGCTATTGGCAATATTGAGGAATGACATTCTTTGTTATCCTTGAACCATGTGGATCAAGGTGTTGAGAGCAAA
This sequence comes from Curcuma longa, assembly GCA_025388495.1. NCBI lineage: Eukaryota > Viridiplantae > Streptophyta > Magnoliopsida > Zingiberales > Zingiberaceae > Curcuma > Curcuma longa. The sequence continues at coordinate 3,314 of JAOBBC010116576.1, read as the reverse complement.
GCATGGCAAAAACAAAGGAAGATTAATTGACTTCACATCATTAGCGGCTAGTTCTTAATCATAGCAACGTGCGTCGGGCATAGTAGAAGATGGAAGGTGGTGTTTGTTGGAAGGATTAGAAGAAACACAATTATTAATTCAATGGATCATTAGCCTCAAATCTTTGTTCATTGAGTATTCTGTAATCAAATTTTAACTATTCGAGATGAAATGAATTGATGGTATCTGTGAGGATGATCTCTGTTGAACCAATCCTTGTTGAGTGTGATATTTGTTGAGCTTGTAACAAGATCACCACATGTGTGCAAGGATGCATGATGTCATTGGAGGGCAAGAAGTAATTTGATGATCAAGTTGTAAATGCAAAATTTGTTAGGATCATTGTGATCGCTAAAAGGGATGAATAACAATTCACTTCATTTGTTGTGTGTTCATCTATAATTCGTTAACATGATGGAAAATAAATGAAACAAACACAAAATAAAATACAAGCACACAACATCTCAATTTTAGATGGTTCGAAACTCTTGGTTCATACTCCACAACTTAGAATCCTCGCAATAACATTGTTCCGGCTCCTTACCGACGATTAATGACTTTTGACCAAAGTTGATGGGTATGGTCCTATGAAGAGAGTCTTTAAAAGACATGGGGTCCAATTTGGTGTGAATTCAATAAACCTAACTTTATTAATGACTTTTGACCAAAATTCACTAATGACTTAACAAGGTCTAAATTCAGAAACTCTGAATATGTTTAGACTTAAGATAGTTTTAGGATATATCCTGGTTTAGAGTGAATTAGATAAGCTTAATTCTACCAATACTTTGTGCCAAAACTACACTGGATTTTTTTTCAAAAAAAATTCATAGGAGTCTAAATAAGATTTGGAAATAAGGTTGGCGGCTATAGTCACACTCAAGAAAGTCCTTAGACTTTGGAGAAAATCTAATATATCTACTTTTGATCCAAATTTATTGATGACTTAATAAAGTTCAAATTTAGAAAATTTAAAATATGGCTAGACTCAAGAGAGTGCCAAAAGGATATTGGTGCAAGTCGGGAATGAATTTGATAAATCTAAGTGATTAGTGAACATGTGCCAAAATTACTTAAGGCTATTTTTTTAAACTCACAAGAGGCTAAAAGGGTATGAAACTAAGGTTTGTGAAGATGATCACATATAGAAGATGTTGGGATTGTCCCGGTGCAATGCGTGTGTTTACACGTTTTACAAACGTGCGCAACAGAAATAAGCAAATAATTAAGACTAATTATTACACAACACACACATGTAAAGTAGGAAATAACATGTACATGGCATGACGGGAAATTAAAATTTATAAAAAATTAAATAATTATGCGCGTACCTTTCTGATAACATTTGAGCAGGATTGACATCAATCGAGCGGTCCTTGTCGAAGTCCCACCTCTACTGGTGATCCATGCCAAGCTCTTGTCTGGACGGCTTCGGAAGCCACGAGTCACGTCATCGTCTTCGGTACTAGCCGATGATTGATGATGATCGAATCAAGAGAAACATTATTCAGAGAACTACGCAACAACGTTTATCGCCATTGTTCCGAGACTTTCTAACTATCATCAAAAATCATATTCCCGATGTAGTTTTTGATGGTCAACCGTTGACCACCGATAATGGACAAATTGGTTGGAACCTTTCCGACGTTGATGGAAAAATCTCCGGAAGCTTCATAAGCTTCCGCGAAATTAACAAATGATCGTCTGACAACAGGGATTTGATTGGCAACAGTCAAAAAACCTATCCAATGGTTGGACATAATTTCAGGCGATCGGACAACGAATTTCAACATCTAAAAACCCCTAATACAAACAACCTCCCACACAGCTGAAACAAGAACTTGGTTCGATTTGGATGAAGTTCTTCTTCTCCTTTCATACGATCGACGACAGGCTCTCAGCATCAGGGGACAGGAATCGACGGTGACCAACACCGGCTACCCTCTTCCTTGGCCGATGATTGGAGGATGAAACTCGGGCCGGCGGCACTGGGGAAACAGGGGATAGCGTGATCAAGGAAGAGGAAAGGTGCTGCCATGCGATTACGGCTCCTACTCGTGGTGGGCCACTGAAAAGACAAAGTCTGCACGCGGTCGGCGATGAGCTGCCCGATCGGCTGTGCTAGTAGAGAATCGGAGCAGGAAGGAGGATGCTAGCAGCGATCTCCCTCGTGCGGATGGGAGGCATCGACGGTGCATAACTAGGAAGAAGAAAGATTCAGCGCCTTAGGGTTTTGGGAGGCCAGCAGCCGCCGATGAATAGGGCGCCATGCGAAGGAGATGATGAACAGGGCACCCGCGATTACCTTGTTTTGAGGAGCTACAGTAGCTTAGGGGGCGTTTGGTTTGTTGTTTTTCTATTTTTATTTTTTGATTTTTCAGAAAATATAATTTGGTTTGTATTTTCTAATCTTATTTTCTAGAAAATGAAAAGTTATTTTCTAAGAAAATAGAAAATAATAAAATGTCATTTTCTAACCAAAGAATGAAAACGATGGAAAATACAAAAACGCGGGGTAGAAAATAAAAACGCGGGTCCTAATCTCCCTTCCCATCTTCCGCCGCACTCTCCTTTCCTCCTTCCCATCGTAATCTTCTGTCGCGCGCTCCTTTCCTCCTCTCCTCTTCCTTCTTCTCTGCCGCCTCCTCCTCTCCTCTTCCTTCTCCTCTACCGCCTTGTCCTCTCCTCCGCCGCCTCCTCCTCCTCTCCTCTTCCTTCTCCTCCGCCGCCTCCTCCTCTCCTCTTCCTTCTCCTCCGCCGCACACTCCTCCTCCTCTCCTCTTCCTTCTCCTCCGCCGCCTCCTCCTCTCCTCTGCCACTTGAAAGAGGGGTTGAAATCATTGGTGGGCGACAGAGCCTACCTTCTAATCGTCGAGCGCGTTGACATTGCTGCTGCTGTCGGAGCGAACGGACTGGTTCTATCAGATTTGGGTTTGTATTCCTACCATAATATCGTAATTTAATCATTTGAATTTAGTTAGCAAGTTCCTTGATTTTCTATCGCTTTCGATCATTTATGTGAACTATTTTTTTATTTCTAATATCAGAGCATATTATCATGATGAATCTACGGGAGTTCATTTACTATCTAGCACGCTAGCATGCAATGTTGTTTTTTGGCAGTTAGATCTGCATTATTTGAATAGAAGAACAATTTGCATTCATGATTTATATCCTAGTTAAGTATGCAACAAAAGATCACTACAAAAATAACAGCCATTTGCGACGAATTTTGCGACGAAAAAATCAAGAATTTTCGTTGCTAAACCATTTTG
>JAOBBC010116476.1:0-10578 GCA_025388495.1 Curcuma longa | reverse complement strand
ACGGAGCCAAACAAATTAGATATTTATCATATTTTTCAAATTTCTAAATATCTTTAATTATATAGCCGACTGAAACAGAATAATACCTGAAACCACAAACTAGATAGACACTTGATAAATAAATTAATAATACAGTACTCACGTAGACATGCACCGTCATAAAAATATGATGACATAGTTCAAGTTGACATTTCATCAATAAATTAATTAATTTATTGTAATGGTAATCAACTTTATTTATTGTAAGTTCATTTTTTTAAATAATTCTAGATGGGGACTTATTTTTTTTTAAAATGTACAGTTGTCAGAGGTTACCACGTAAGAAAATATGGACTTCGTTCAAGTATGTAATTGTGATATTCTAATTATAAATAAAATCATATCATTTCAACTCAACTCAAATTCGTTAAGAAATCTGATTGACCTATTATAGAAAGAAATTAAATCATCTCTTCCTAATTCATATCCATTAAAAAAGTTAAATCGTCTCTCTCTAAATCAAATCCGTTATTAACGAGAGATCAACTAAATTGATTATTATTAATATACTATACTTTTTGACTAACCAATGTGTAATAGAAAGATCTTTCTTTCGGACTATTAGAAGGCTTTTTGGTCAATCTATATGACCATTAAAGGTGCTGGAAGGGATGAATAACACATCTTGTTTTGGTACTTGTTTCTTGTGTTATTTCTTTCTATCAAGAGTATCAGTAGCAGTGTAATATAAAATAAAGGCAAACAAATAACACCGAAGTTTACTTGGTTTCTAACCTCGAAGATTATACTTTAAGGCTTATGTACAAGAGGCGCATGCCTATTTGATGCAGGAGGATCCGAAGATTTATATTACTATTTTTGATAATTTTTATTTTTAATAATTTTCAGGACTTTTGTTATTTAGAGTAGTTTTAAAAATTTTTATTTTTTTATTTGAAGATTTTAAGTCCGTTTAGGATTTTTAGAATTTTAAGTGTATTATGATTTTTTTTCTTCTTTATAAATTAGAGTTTTGGATCTATATAAGCATCTTGATAGTTTATGTTTGAGAAGAAGTTTTTTTGTTTAATAATATTTTGGCAGTATCGTTTATTTTTTTATTTTCTGATATTCTTTTGAATCAACAGATTTTAAAAGATTATTTTCGGCATTCGCTGTCGAACCAACGGATTCAATATTGCTAGCAGGATCATTGCTATCTCACCTGATGTTAGTTGGTATCAAAACTCTCACATCCAATGGATAGTCATCATGGTTGTGACAGGTAGGTTCCGACTGAAGAAGTCTCACACCGTAATCGTAGTATCCAAGACGAGATTCTTGATCTACAGAAAAAAGTTATAAAATTATCCTAGGGTCCAACATCGTAAGATCTAAAAGATCATAAGTTCTCTTATCCTAATTCTTTCACTTTTAAAAATTCTTATCACAATCGCGAAAGCTATGGTCGAAAGAGGCAGTATGAAGATATTGGATTTCTAGTTGATCTTCGCGAATTTTCTAGGATTGAGGAATTTGTTGATTGGTTTAACAAAGTGGAGATAATTTTTTATTGTAAGGAAGTGCTTGATCGTGTAAAAGTCAAGATGAAGAGTTACTTTTCCTTTTGGCTACACTTAGACTGTGTTTCAATGATATTAGGCATTGAGGCAAGATGCAAGATTGATTGATGATTGCATAGAGAAGTTTTACTAGTTGATTGAAGAAGACGTGGAACGCGAGATCGAGGCAACTAATGATCCAGTTTATGACGATATTGACAAATAGGAGATGGACTTGGATGAAGTGTTGATCAAAGACCAGAACCCCATTTTGTTCGACAATAATCAACAACCTAGTTTATCTATAGACGAAGCCCCAGTCTCCATCGTCTCACCTTGTATTGACTTGGCGTCCCAATTTATTCAGTATGATGAAGACGAGACCAAGTCAACTGACAAGCCAATATATGATGAGGTACTTTATGACGATGGTGAAGTTGTCGATGAAATAGTCAGTGATCCAATACTTTATCTCGGCGTTGATGCTATTGGGTTGCTCAATCAAGCCCTTGTCAATGCTTTCGTAGGCGCCATTCGCTTCCATTGTACAGGAGGCTTCTCCCTAAAGAAAGCACCAAACCTCATCCAAAACTTTGTTGATCATTCAAACTATTTAGCTTCAACAGACATGATGTCGCATCAAACAAATTTATTCAATGACATAGAAAATACAAACACTTCGGTTGTATTAGAAGGACATGAGCAAAAGCAAAAAGAGGCTTCAACTAATGGAACTAAAGAAATAGTAGATGATTGTGATTTGAATGAAGGCATTCTTGTGGATGAGGGAAATCAAGGGAAGCCAGATATAACTTCAACAATATCTCCCTTTTCAGTACATATGTCATGCCAATCTTTTTTCTCAAATTCCATTTCAACTAATTTGCCAGCTTCAATTACTGTAGCTTCTCCAATTTCTTTTTTGACATCTTGCAGAAGGATCTTGGAAGGCGGACCTCCGAGCCTCAGTCGCTGGGTTACTTGGGAGGTGGGTAGTGGCTCGTCGGATCCGCTAAGACCAGCTCTAATAATCATAGGCAAGGTGGCGGTGATAAAGACTGTGGTGAGTGTTGTGGCTGCATGCGCGGTGGCGGTGCTCATTATGCGTTACCATATGCGGAGCTCGGACTGGTGGTCGCGAATCACTACAGTGATTAAGGAGCTTGAGGAGCAGGCCACTTCACCTATTTGGAAGCTATGATAAGTAGCAGATGCGATGACAGTGGAGATGACGATGGATTCTACCAAATTGATGTCAGAGGATCTTCTTCCTGAATGACCACCTGACACTACTTTAAACTCGAGGACGAGTTTTTTCAACCTAGGACGACTGATGCAGGAGGATCCAAAGATTTATATTATCATTTTTGATTATTTTTATTTTTAGTAATTTTCATGACTTTTGATATTTAGAGTAGTTTTAGAATTTTTTTATTTGAGAATTTTAAGTCCGTTTAGGATTTTTAGGATTTCGAGTCTGTTAAAAAAATTTTCTATTAAGAGTTTTTCCTTTCTTTACAAGTTAGGATTTTGGGTCTATATAAGCATCTTGTTAGTTGATGTTTGAGAAGAAGTTTTTTTTTATTTAATAATATTTTTGACAGTGTCATTTATTTTTCTATCTCTTGGTATTTTTTGAATCAATAGATTTTAGATGATTGATTTTCGATATTCGCAGTCGATCAACAAAATCAATATTGCTCGTAGGATAATCGCTTTCCGATCCAGCGTTCACTACTTAGCATATCTCATTTCTGAAACTTTTTCAAAGGTGGAGAAACCTCTTATAAGATTTGAGTATGAGCACAAGTATGATAAAATTAAGTTCATATATAAAATTAATACAAACAGATTTATCAAGTCAGTACGGAAGCTTGAATGCAACACACTCCCTCTAGTGCTTCCCCAATCACACAAGCAAAACCTTTAAGCACAAAATACAAACTTTGAGCTTTTAGATTAGATGGATTTTATGATTCTAAACATTGTGCTTGAGATTCTTTTATAGGCTTTTTCTGGTCGACCTATAAACTCTATTCGATCGATCGACCGAACCTAGTCAAACTTATTCCCCACAATTGAGTTTTTTCGAATCTGGATTGATCTTAGCAATCTTGACATTATCAAGTTTTTTATCAACTGGAACCTTTCTAGTTGACTGAACCAAGCCTAGTCATCAAAATGAGTTCGAACCCAAACTTGATCAACGAACCTAATCGGTCAATTCGACCAATATTTTGATGGCCCGAATCGGTCTTCTAGTCACTTGGATCGGTTGTCAGATCGATCAGACTGGTTTTGGTCTAATTTGACTAGGGTCAAGTTCGATTTACTCCAAACTTGGTTCAGTTACGTCCGATTGCGTTCATTTGCTCTCCGTCTTGCTTCCAATATTAAGTATCTGCAAGACAAACATACAAATGCAACAAGAGTAAACACACAAAGTGTTAGTCTACTAAGTTCACTCCTCCAGGACTTCTATCTAAGGTTCACTCCCCTAAAAATTTTTTTGCTTAAAGTTCACAACTCGAACACTTCTCACCACCTAAGGTTTACTGCCTTAGGACTTCTCCTTTACCAAGCATCCGATCACCTTGACCTACCTAGACTTATCACTTACCAGACATCCAGTAATCCTTGACATGCCTAGACTTTTCCTTTGTCAAAGATCTGATCAACCTTAACTTGCTTGGACTTTATTCTTGCTAGTCATCTGGTCAACCTTAACCTAACTAGACTTTTTCTTTGTTAGTTATCTGGTCAATCTTGACTTGACTAGACTTCTCACTTAACTTACTTCCAAATATATGGTCATGTTTGGATCAACCCTTGATCAAACTTAATCAGACATGGGTATATTGTCAAACATTAAAACTCTGAAAGATGATTGCACTAACAATCTCCCCCTTTTTGATGTTTGACAATACTTTTAAGTTAAGCTAAGATCTTATGCCAAACTGAGAGAGACTCAATGTTTCTAACTTAAACCTTCCTCCCCCTTTGACATACATCAAAAAGATAATTACCTAAGGTCCTCCTTAGATTTTGCAACAATAATTACAAAATTTTTTACCTTAGTCAAAATTCTTATTCCTTCTTGAAAGATAATTATATTTTTAAATTTTTTTTGAAAATAGTCTCTTAATGTTTCAACACCTTTAAAAAACCTTTTAAAATATTTTCAAAAGTTAAGGTTTTTCAAAATCTTACATTTATAAACTATTTGCATAATATGATTTTCAAATGAATTTTTGCAAAGTAATTTTCATAGAATAATTTCAAATAAAAATAATGTTAAATTACATTTTCAAAGATTTTTTTTAAAAAAATCAAATTAATTTTTAAGATAATTTCTAAAGTCTTTTTTAAAATATTTTTCAAAGCATAATATTTTTAATATATTTGAAACATAAATTTTAAAAAGATCAAATACATTTTGAAAACTCTTTTTTAAATATTAATATTGTTGGTGCAGGGAGCATCAGATGATCGAACCTGGATTTTGATAATGGCAAAGAGTTCAAGTTAAGTCTGTGAAGTGGAATAATGAGCGGAACTAAGTGTTCAGGAGCATAGGGAAGTCCTAGTTGTGGCTAGGCAAAGGAAGTCCTGGTTTGGTGGACTAGACAAAGGAAGACCTGGTTTAGAGGACTGGAGAATGGTTTGGAGGACTAGGTAAGGAAGATTTGATTTGGAGGACTGGACAAGGAAGTCTTTATCAAGAAGACTGAGCAGGAAGTCTTGATAGATTAGAGCACCAGATGGAAAAGTCTACGCAGATTTGGAGGATCGGACGTCTAGCAGTGGAAGTCTTGAGTGCCAAGGATCAAGGTTGAGAAAAAGTCCAACGGGTTTGGAGGACCTTATTGGCAAAAGATAACTTCTCCCGAGTGGAGTAGGTGAGGATACGTTCCCAGAAAGGGAAACAGCAAGCGTCAGTCTGACCTAAGATTTCACTGAAAATCTAAAGTTAAGATCAGATAGTTTGTCAAAATTGTCAATTCCTACTTATGTTTTTTTGTTCTGGACTAACTTGTGATGCAAGAGAGGAGGGACTGGAACTTTGAGTTCCGAGCAGTCTTATTTAGATCCAGAAGCCCGGACGTCAACCAATTGGGCCAGTGAGACAGATGAGGTGGCAGAGTCCCAATGGTCGGGACACCTCAGCCTCCAGGTGCCCAGAAAGGTTCCAGGCGCTTGGATCGAGATAAGGCATTGCGGAGTCAAAGTTGATTCGGCAATCTCTACGTCAGCATCCAGGCGCTCAAAAAATCTCGAATCAACGTCGGAAGCGGATTGACAAGATGACATAGAGATGCCCAGAAGGACTTTCAGGTGAATGGATCGGCCTTTATAAGCAGCTGCAAGGGGAAACCCTAATAATCACTTCATACTCTACTACGACAACTTCCTACGGATGAATAGTTAATCAGTACGTCGTCATAATGCTGAGGAGCTGCACCGACTTCTATGCTACAACTCTATTTCTGTAGTCGATAATATTTCACTTTTGCTTGTGTACTTAATCTCTTAGGATAGTAAAGGTTTATCATTCCTAATCCTTTTTTGTAAGGCAAAAACTCCTTCTCATAAGAGGGGAGTTTTATAGTAGATTGTCCGTTGAAAACAATCAAGGATTATGGGTTTTAGAGTTGCAGCCTGTGGCTGTGAACCAAGTAAACAAAAGCGTACATTTCTCTCATGTCCACTGCACTTGTTATTTTCGCACTCTGATTTATGCAAGGTTTTTTGAACGAGTGAAAAAGTGATAAAGCGCTATTTAACCCCCTCCCTTTCTAACGCTCTAACTCTATCCTACAATTGGTATCAGAGCGAGGGGTGCTCGAAATTAGTGTAACCACTAATCAAGCTTATTCAATTTTTTCACTCTATTTTTTTGATTTTTTTCCCGCACTGCTAATCTAAGACCAAGTCTTGGTACATTTTTCTTGTCTATTATTGTGTAAGCTACATGGTCCATCAAAAAAACTACAGCACTGCTAGATCCCTGTTATTTTTCGAAGAGGACTTCATCTACTAGAAGGGGAACCACCTCAAAAGATAGGTGGAGATGTGGATTGTGATCCAGACTGGATTCACACTCCCAACAGACGATGATAGCATCCCATAGCCTTGCGAGAAGTGGGACGTTGCGACAAAGCGCAAGATCGAGGCTGATGCTAAGGTGACTCAAACACTCCATGTGACCTCACAAAGAAGGAGCTCAATTGGGTTGGTCCCTTTATAAGTTCTAAAGACTTATGGGACAAGCTCATTGAGCTACATGAGCAAACCTCAGACATAAAAGTGAGCAAGTGCAACCTTCTGCTGAACAAACTCTACAATATCAAAATGCAAGATGGTGAATCCGCAAGTCGGCTACACGTATGGATTCAAGACTTACTCAATGAACTCCACGCCATATGACAACCCATGGAGAATCGAGATGTAATCAGGTACACGTTGAAAGCATTCCCTAGGAACACCTTGTGGGCATTAATGGTTGATGTATATAAGATCTCCAAGGACCTTTTTAAAATTAAATTGGAGGAACATTTTTCTGAGTATAAACTGCACAAACAGACTAACACTAATCCAGTCAACAAAGGGATTACTCTTTTTATAGGCCAAACCATGGAATGGAAGACAAGACGTCTAACTGAGGATGAATCCGAAGACTCATTGGGTTCCAAAATCAACGACGAGGTTGCTACTGAAATAGTCAATTAGTTTGGAAGATGTTTAAGAAGACACATGGAATTAGAAAATATGAGATAAAGAAGGTGATATAGAAGTTGGATCCAACAAAACCTCAACTAACAAGGCTAAAGTCACCTGTTACGGTTGTAACGAGAAGAGGCATTTCAAAGCCAAATGCCCTAATCAAAAGAAGGAGCGCAAAACAAAAAAGAAAGCACTAAAGGCCACTTGGGATGAGTCCTCCTTAGAAGACTCAGAGGAGGAAGCAATCACGAGCTTCCTAGCTCTTCCAGTAAGAGAGGAGATTACTAAGACCAAGATTTGGAATTTAGAAGCAAATTTAGGGGTGGTTGTGACCTAGGTTTTGGTTTTCTATATAGATGTGATTCGGGCACTTAGATTTTCAATCGGGGCCTCTGGATTTTGCATGGTGTTGGACGCTTGGATTTTTTTTAAGCACTTGGATTCCTAAAATCGAGGGTGCCTGTCCAAAACTATGGGCGGTGTTCGAGAATCAATTCGAAGCATCTAGATTTATATTCGAGCGCCCCGATTACATTGGGCTGGGCTTTACGGGTTGGGTTTGATTAAGGTTTAAGTGTTTAATTTAAGTTTAATTAATTGGTTTGATTTTTGGTTAATTAGCTTAAGCTTTAATTAATTTAGTTTAGTTAAAATTAATTTAGTGTAGTTAAAATTAATTTAGTTAAGTTAACTTTTAAAATTAATAATTAGGTTAAGGGTTAACTAATTAAGTTAAGGTTTAATTAATTAAGTTAATTTTTAAAGATTAATTAATTAGGTTAAATTTTAAGGATTAATTAATTAGGTAAAATTTAATGATTAATTAATTAGATAAATTTTAATGATTAATTAATTATGTAAAATTTAAGGATTAATTAATTAGGGTATCATAGTTCCATCTCACCCATATCTAGATTATCAACCAGTTCATCCTATGTATTGTGTGAGATGATCGTTTAATTTTATCTTAATTAATTCAAGATGTGATTTTTAAGACTTGATTAACCATGAGTTAGATTCAAGTTTAACCGTCGACTAATTAAATATGCATTTAAAGTTTTAGCTTCCAGGTAGTGGCGAAGCATAGGGGTCTTCTTGATTATCGGAGCAACGACCACTTTCTAAGACAAAGCTAATTTGTGAAATTATACACTTAGTTAATCTAAAAAGAGACTTTGGTCTAACTAGTCTAGGGTTTGGTGAGGTAGTTTCGGTTAGTTACACTCAGCTAAGCAGACCAAATAAGGTATTCCTTATCCCACTTGACTACCTAGATCAAGTTTCCCTAGCATACTATTATCTTGCCCCACTCTGGTACTAGGTCGGGCAAGTATTAATCAGGCATGCGTCCTTAACTAGCCTAGGTTTAATCTAAGTTCAAGAAAAAATAAAAAATTAAAAAAATTAAAATCAAGCAGGTCTTATTTAACTAGAATGGTTTTGGATCCCCTAGATCATGACCACTGTTGGGTTTGGTCAGATAGCAAATCTGATTCTTAGGGATCTAGTATTGGTTCCATCCAACTTGATTAATCAAGTTAGACTTAGAAACTCATGCTTGGACTCGGGGTTTTTGGGTTTAATTCAATAACGACAAGTAAGATCTATGTCTAGCTTTGTGTCTAAGTCTAAATCGGTTGTATACAACCCTTTGAGTTCCAAGAATCATGTTAAGATACTTGGAGCCCGAAGTAAATTTTTTCAATGATCTTTTCAGATCTTCAACTTGAATTTTCAGATTGAAATTTCTTCCTCAAGTTGGATTTGAGTTGAAATTCCAACCTAAACTTTTTCAGTTGACAAGCTGAGGTTAATTTTCTCCTTAGGGAGTGTTACTCCTTTTGGAGAGACTTAACCTAGACAATGGATTTTTTCAATTTCTTAGATAAACAGTAAATAATAGAATATAATTTTTTAATTAATTTATTGCTTATAGTGGTGTTTGGGCCTTCTAAATCGGATACAGATCCGTGACTTGATTCCGACTCGGCTTCTGATTCAGTGTCGGATTTAGACTCGATCTTAGCTAGCTTCTCTCTTTCCTATAAAGCCAGGAAGCTCGTGTTCTCCTCCTCCTCTGAGTCTTCTGAGGAGGATTCATTCCATGTGGCCTTTAGTGCCTTTTTCTTAGTCCTTTTCTCCTTCTTTTGCTTAGGACACTCTGCCTTAAAGTGCCCTTTCTCGTTGCAGTCGTAGCACGTGACTTCAACCTTATTGATTGGAGTCTTGCTTGATCAAGCTTTCTGGATCACCTTCCTCATGTCTGACTTCTTGAACCCTTTCTCTTTTTTTTGAATATTTTTGAACTAGGTTAACTAGTTCGGTGATGACTTCATCATTGCTTTCAAAATCCAATACGTTTTCGGATTCGGGCTCGATTCGATGTCTTGGCTTGTGCTCATTTGATAGCCTTGCAAGAACACATCCCTTTCTCAGTCAGATTGGCATTAGTTTATTCATGTAACTCAAATTCTGAAAATAGTTCATCTAATTTAATTTTGGATAGATCCCTAGAAACCTTATACGCATCAAGCATTGATGCCCATTGTTGGTGCAATTTTGCCCCAAGTGATTTAGATTTTAATGTTTGGCTAAATCAGTTTAAGTTAGGCAATGTTTGTGATCTGACATGTGTGACTTGAGTTCACAGAAAAGTCCAGGACTGAAGTCTTGGCATTTGGTGAAGTTCCGGAGGCGCGGCCTTTTGGCAAAGGATGAAGTCCCGGAGGCGAGGCCTCTTGGCAAAGGATGAAGTTCCGGAGGCGAGACCTCTTGGCAAAAGAAGACTTAGCACGATGAAGCCGAGGGAAACGTCTCAAGCTAGTGCAAGGAAGTGCACGAGACTTGTGGAAGGCGTTTGAAGACTTGCGTCAAGGCTAAGGGGTGAAGAAGAAGCTAAAAGGGGAAGTTTTCATCTTGACCAGTCGACTAGCCCTGCCAACAGTCAATTGGTGGTTGATCAGAAGCACACACAAGCGAACTCAGAAGCATCAGTCGACTGGCACTATAGATGCAGTCGACTGGGACTAAACAGAAAGTTCAGTCGAGTGGTTCAGTCGACTGGCACCAGTTGACTGACGTTGAGCAGTTGACTGATAGACTGCCGTTGGGTGACAACTAGCCAATTAAATACGAATTAAAGAGTCATTTGAAGCCCATCAGTCAACTAGCCTTAGGAGCAGTCGACTAATGTACGGAATTTTATAAAAAGAGTGGTCAACGTCGAAGATAAATAGACTTGATTCTTTCATCTTTCTGACAGCTCTCTGATACTGTAAAAACTCTTTCTCTTCCTCCTAAAACTTCATTACAA
>JAOBBC010116276.1:0-10580 GCA_025388495.1 Curcuma longa | reverse complement strand
TTGGATGCTAATTAGTTTAGGATGGTACTTTAAATTAAGTTGAATCTCGTTTTTAGGTTTGCTTTAATGCCTTGTTTCAGCGGTTGCATTCCTAGATTAGCAAACTTACATTTTGTTTCATTTAGTTGTTGATTTTCAATTTCATTTCATTCAAAAACACCAAAACCCCATTTTATATTAGAAAACCCCAAAAACACGACACGATAAGTTCAAATTAAACAACCTTGCTACTAGTCCTTGGAAAAATACGACTCGAGGCCCCTATACTTGCTTTATTTGGATTAATTGTGGGTTTTCGATAAAATTATAAATTCTAATTTGCAACCCTATTCGTGACACATTGCAAATCTAGGGTTGTCATATAACAAAGTGAAAACCCAAGCTAATGCAATCACTAGATTTACGGGATCAAAGAAATTCAATCTAATCAAATCCAGTTCAACAGGAAAATCAGATATCAGAAACAAAGAACATTCAGAACAGAATAGAAATTAAGCTAAAAACTTCGGATCTTCCCTCCACAAATCGAATCCAATCTAGCCGTCACACTAGATCTGATCAAAGATCAGAAATTCAGAAGAACAATGCCAATTCTCAGCTCAAATTAATCTAGATTTCCTCTGATCAGCTTCGAAGAACCCCTCCGTGTTGATACCAAACAGAGACAAGTAAGAAATTGAGAATCAAGCTGGAATCCTTCAAATCGCTGGTAAGTTAATGCTCAGGAAGCTTCAATAACCTTCGAAGAACCCCTCCGAGTGCAATTGGTAGCTCCAATCAATCTGGATATGAAGATGGCAGCTAGAATTTGTCACGAACCAGAATCTTTGAAGAAACCCTCCTCAAAGATTCTGATGGCAATTAACGTCGAACTGAGAGTTGAATCGCCTCCTAGAATCTGGAATTTGGTTTGGAAGAAGAAGATCTCGAGTTATCCGCACGAAAACCAGAGAAAACGGGAGAAAACTGATGAAGAAGACGCTGCTATAGTAACCGCGTCAAAAAAAACTATAGCATTCTCGTTATAACGTGAATTTGAAAACACTGTTCACAGCCGGGTCAAATTGAGTTGGTTCAGCCTGTGTTAGCTCTGGTTCAGCCTGATTGCATCCAATTAAGCTCCAATTAGCCCGATTTAAAATCTAATCGAACCCAAATCTTGATAATGAAGTTTTGAATCTATTGAATCAACCAATTTTGACTTGACTCGGCTCAATTTGGCTCGATCATGGTTCAATTTGAACCCTACAAACAATCAAGCTCAATTAATGTAAAATTAACCGTTAAATCACAAAAATTAGGATTAATCATCCAAATATTCAACAAATCATAATTACAATCAATTCATGTCATTTATCATTTTATTTTCATATAGAAATCCAAATTTAATCCATAAAATGCAGTAAAATCCTAACCCATCAATGGCATATTTCTGCCTGAGGGCAGACCAGGACTCGTCGATGAACTCGAAGGTTTTTAACACATACCAGACTTCCTCGGAGGACGACGACATCCCTAAAAACTACGCTAGAGACCACTACGAAATAAAGAACGAAGAGACGAAAAGAAGCTTACTGGAAGAGAAGGAAGGATCGCCGGAGAAGAAGAGAAGGGCTCAGGAGATGCAGTCGATAGCACAGGCGCTCCGCGCCTGCTGCTCCGCCTCCTTTTATTCGGAGCACTGGCAATTTTCAGCCCTTCAATTGATTGGTTGCAAAAGGCGGGATTCAATATCCACCATACGATGGGCACAGTTTTCCGAGCAGATCTCCTGTCGTCATGATGACGATCTGCAAATCCTCTCATATGTCACATCTCATTAAATACTTTCCTCGGAAAAGACCCCAGTCATCCCTCGCACGTGCGCGCCGCCATACCATGCCGATGGCAACAATGACCAGCCGCCCTGCACTCCTGGAATTCGACGACGACTTGACAGTATGATTAGTGCTTACGACCCTAGCATGTCTGATCCGGGTCCGATTCGAAGTCGAACCTAATCTATGTCGTCACCCTCGCGCTCCGAGCAGACGCTAGTGACCTACCCATGTCCGGTCCGAGCGGGCGTTAGGGCGCCCAGTGCAACCCGGGGCTGATGTTAAGAACGCTCTCGAGCTGAAGCCCTACTCGAGGTCAATGTTCGCTTCGAGCCGAATCCTTACTCGAAACGCCAGCTCACCAAAGCCGATCCCATATCAGTGCTCCTCATATGACCGACTCTGGCAAACCCAAAGCACAGCCCGCTCTCTTATGTGTGCCTCCTTTGGTTCCAATTCGAGTCGACTGCCTCAGCGATCCGAAGGCCAAGTCCTCATAAACGAAGAAGTTCTCAAATGACCAGACAAAACAAAGTGAGGAGTCAACAATTTCCGGCTCATTAACTTAGAAGATTTGAAGGTACAATAGCGACGCACTCGGAGTACAATAGGTACAAGATTTGAAGGTACCCTCTCCTCTCGGATTCAGGCAATTCCAACCATACCCTATTTATATCTAAAGAATCAAAATAAAAATTCAAGGGAAACAGCCCCGCCTCGCCCACTTGCTTTAGTGCTCCCTCGAAACCTCACTGCAACATGATAGCAGTCTTCTGCTCAAATTGATCAAGGTACTCTTCAGACTGCAGCCAGGCATCCTTGGCAACTTGAGCACGGCTGGCTTCCCCCTCCTTGTAAGTGGCTAGTTGGACCCGAGCTCCCTCCAAGTCAGCTTGGGCCTTCTCCAGTTCTGTTTTGAGGAGTTTTTGTCTCTCCGTCGCCTCCTCAGCCTGCTTCTTATGGGCGGCTGACTCCTCGAGGATTCGAGACAGGTCCTCCTCCTATTTGGCTAGCTGATCCCGAGCCATCGTTGTTGCTCTTGGTCCTTGTCCCGGGTCGCCTCCAAATTCCGCTCCAGGGCCTCCACCTTATCGTGAGCCTCTAGTAGTTCGGCTTGGTACTGGTCGGCCTCCTCGCTACCCTTGGCCACCTTCGCCCATGCCTCATCCCGCTCCTGAGCCAACTCTAGAACTCGCGCTTTCAATTCATTCAGTGCCTTGTCCACTGAGGTGAATTGGCGGTTTAGGCGGAGTGGCCGGCTGTGCAGTTCCAAGTGCTCAGCCCAGAACTGCATACAAAGACATATTATCTCGATTGAAACCGACTCAAGGAAGAAGCAGTAAACTTACCCACATGAAGTGGTAGTTGCCGCGGTAGCTGAGCTCCGAGGTGGTGATCCCTTGAAAGGAATCAGCGCGACGCAAGGCTTGGATTCGGTTCATCATGCCCAGCGTCTCCTCGGGGGTGAAGGGCGCGTCCACCGACACTTGCGTAATCCGCATCCCACGGAAGTCAGTTGAAGGAAGGGAGGTATGCGCTCCCTCCGTAGAGCCATCAGGACCCAACCCAGCAGATCCTTTGGCTCCCGACGTCGAAGCCGCAACCATTGGCTCGGTGCTGGATACTCGATCACTCAGAGTCGGTGCCCTCTCCATCACCTCCATCAATGGAGCTATCGGCTCGATCACCTCGACCCCGGTCTTGGATAGGGTCTCCGTTAGTTCTCTTTCTGGAGACAGGCAAATCACCTCAGCCCCTACCAGTTGGGATAGCTGTCCCGGTTCGACCGTCAGCGGCATCGACTCTCTTCCAATCAGACTCTGAATCGATTTGTCAGCCTCGGAAGCGCCTATTTTCTTCGCGCGCTTCGCCTTCTTCTCCCCCTTCTCCAAGGACCGATGGTGATGTTTCTTGTGGGACTTGGAAGGTTTGCATAGGCACTCCTTCTCAGTTCGCACCTGTCGTGCCCCTGACTCCTCTCGGGCCGACTGCTCCACCAGAGTGGAGACTTCGGTCTCGGGTGCTGCGGTCTCAGCCCTTTCTTGCTCTCGGGCCTCCACACCTAGAGTAGCAGTTGGGGCTGTAGGAATCGCAAAAGCCCCAAGAACCACCTTATCCCACTTCAGATATTTGTTTATCGAGGCCGCCATCCAGATATCAGCTGCAGGCAGACAAAAAGGTTCAATTAGTTCTTACAGAAGTCCAAGAGCTCTTGTTTCTTACCGAGTGGTTGTGATAGCTCTGCTACAATCGGACTCAGGCCCCCGAGGTGCATCAATCCCTCTTCGGCCACGAGCTTTTGACGTCAAACTTCAGACCCTTTAGCGATTCGGCCATCGCCATGAACTCGGGGTCGATCTTGTGGAGTCTAGGCACAGGGGGAGTCAGGAGCTCGCCTTACCACTTGGCAGGAAATGGGATAGGACTCAGAAAATCGATGAAAAAGAACTTGTCCTTCCAAAATTTGTGGGAAGTGGGGTACTTGTCGAGAAAGTTAACTCCTGTCTTGGTGTTGAAGAAGAAGACGCCGTCTTCCTTCTTCTTCGGATAGAAAAATAGATGAAAGATGGAAGAACGCTGGGGGATTTGATACAAGTGGAAGACAAGGGCAACTCCGCATAGAAATCGGAAAGAGTTGGGGGCAAACTGGTTAAGGGGGATGTGAAAGAAGTCGAGACGGCTCAGAAGAACTCCAGAACCGGGAATCGAAGACCCCCTTCGAGCTAACCTCGGAAAAAGGCTAAACAGTCGGGTGGCGGTGAACATGGTCTTTGGCCCGACTCGGGAGCCCTAATCCTAAGGGTGGCGGGTATCTCGTAAGCTAGTCTCATCATGGAGATGGACCACTGCGGAAACGTGGACTCTATGGACTCGTACCAAGGATTGGAACCCTCTTCTGAGGCCATTGCGAATAAAGGATGAAGAAGAAGAAGGACTTACTTGATGCAAGGAAGCAGGAGCAAGAAGAACACGAAGGCTGAGGATTAAGGGAATGAGAGCAGACGCACGGGGAAATGGGATAGGACTCGGGAAATCGACGAAAAAGAACTTGTCCTTCCAATATTTGTGGGAAGTGGGGTACTTGTCAAGAAAGTTAACCCCTGGCTTGGCGTTAAAGAAGAAGACGTCGTCTTCCTTCTTCTTCGGATAGAAAAATAGATGAAAGATGGAAGGACGCTGGGGGATTTGATATAAGCGGAAGACAAGGGCAACTCCGCAGAGGAGTCGAAAAGAGTTGGGGACAAGCTGGTTAAGGGGGATGTGAAAGTAAGTCGAGACGACTCGAAAGAACTCCGGAACCAAGAATCGAAGACCCCCCTCGAGCTGACCTCGGGGTGGCGGTGAACATGATCTTTGGCCCGACTCGGGAGCCCTAATCCTAAGGGTGGCGGGTATCTCGTAAGCTAGTCTCATCATGGAGATGGACGACTACGGAAACGTGGACTCTATGGACTCGTACCAAGGATTGGAACCCTCTTTTGAGGCCATTGTGAACAAAGGATGAAGAAGAAGAAGAAGGACTTACTTGGTGCAAGGAAGCAGGAGCAAGAAGAACACGAAGGTTGAGGATTAAGGGAATGAGAGCAGACGCACGAGGGAGGGTGAAGAACTGGACAAATGATCGCACAGCCGCCTCGAGGCTGTCAGTCTTCCCTATATATATACGACACCCTAACAACCCTCGACCGTTCGATCAGTCGGCGGAGAATGAGGTAAGGCGATCGGCGGTCGCCCGATGGGCTCGCTCTTTGAGAGAGATCTTCCGCATCATGATGATGATTTACATATCCCATCGGATATCACACCGGTACGCCCCCATTTATGGCACCTCGGGAATGATTCCGCCATGTCATCGGTGTATCATACCGTTGGTGACGCAGCAAACCACGCTTGTGCTCATCAAAACCACGTGGATCACTATCTCTCTCTCCCTCAAAAACAATTGTGGATCGACCATTCAAGGCACGATCCTGGCTCCGACTTGACTCATGCCCACCCACACACTGGTCTAGTCAGTCAAACTCGCGTCTCCTTCGACTAGACTAGCGGGGAGGTTTGTGTTATGGTCGTAAGGAGTGTGGCGCGGTTAGTCAAGTCCGAGAGCAGCCTATCGGGTCTAGCCCAGAGCATCGCAGAGCCCAGATCGGGCCTAATCCGCTGGCACTTCGGCCCCGAGTCGAGTCTTACAGGCCGCATCAGAGGAGTCGGGAAGGACCTGAAAGGAGTACTATGTAGCGGTGGCGAATCCCCGAACCGAATCCTTCAGGTCGATGCGGGGACCAAGCTAGATCCACAAGGAAATAGGCCTCTCCCCGTCAATTCGACCTTACATCACCTCCAAGCCGAGCCAGATCCTCAGAGTAGCCTCCCAGCCCGAGCTGACTCGACCCATTCAGACGTAAGGCACGCCGATTTCCCCGTTCTGCCCTAGCCCAATGCAGACTTCTCTTTCTCTCCCAAAGACCACTCCCCCATCATACGATTATGAATGTCCTCCTGCCACCTCTGTAACTCATCATGGTAATGCTCTGACAGACGTGCGTGACATGACCCCCTAAATACAAGTCAGCGATGGGACATATGCACTGACTATACCATGCCTTCTGACACATTCATAACGGTGATGGAACTTCAATCACGTCTGTGACATGACATAACGTCTTCGACTTATATAAAAGATCAGTTCTGTACTGAGGGGAGGTATGCAATCTCAAAGACCCTCTTTTCGCTCTTGCTTTCTTCCTCCCTCTCCACAAACTGACTTAAGTATCGGAGTGGTCACGCTAGGGCAACCTCTGGCCTTCCTTCTCACAGTGTTTGTGCGTGCAGGTCCCAGAAGCTTCAGACCTTCCTCCCCACCCGAGCTCGCTCAAGTGAGGTGCTGAGAAGAGGATGCACACCCAGAAGCGAATCTCAACAGGAACATTTAACAATAAAGATTGTTATCTCTATAAGGAAGACTTCAAACGATATACAAGTTCAATCAATCTCCCTGCTTTCTTCTTCCATTAGTGTTTTGAAGCAAAACCAACACAGTATCAGAAATTATTACTTCAAGATAAAATCTTTAAAATCACCGCATGTTCCATGTAAATTTCCTCTTCGGGAACAGATAGAAAACTTACAATGAACTAACAATCAGGCATACAAACAAACACCATTTCCACACTTCCAATTGCTCATTCAATCCGTTACCGATTGGAACAGATTAAGAAAAAGATTTAAGCATGGGAACCTTCACTTTTCATGATTTCGTAGCAATAAAAAAAAGAAAAAAAGGGAAATTAAAGGTTTGAATTTTGAACTCACAAGATCGGCACCAAAAGAGAAGAGTGATGGAGAGCCATCCGGCGCAAATCATTCAACACTTCGCACCCTCTGATCCAATCTTTCAAGCTTAACTTGTCCAGCAACACCTGCTCAGTCATCCCAACACATCAGACCCAGAAAGCATACCAAAAATTTCAAAATTTGAGATTTCGATCGGTGACAGGATGAACCGCCATCTTCGATTTTGGATAGGCGAGGGCCACGAGGTCCTCAGAAGGGATGTACTCCACAGACTGCTCCGGGGGTGGCGGATTCGATTCACGCAGGAGTTTGCGGCAACTCCGCACTCGCTTAGGGCCCCAATAAAAACCTAAACTCATTTAAAAAATTATAGGAAACAGGACTGGGCAACGGCCCAGTACAGCCCTTTTATAGATCCGTCTCTGGTGGTTGTTGTTGGCCCTCGACTAAAGTACAATAACATATGACTTTGCCCTTGGGTATATATACCATGTGGCATACCAAGAATCTGCTCTGACCATGTAATGAATACGATGAAAAATAACTAATACTAGATATATGATCCTGTAGTAATTCTTAATTGGATCAATAAACACGAATTGGTTCTTGATTTGTTTTATTTTTTGGACTAGGCCAACTTTATTTGATCATCGAACTTTTTCTTTCTGCAACTTTGATAACTCATCTTTTTTTAACAAAATAAGATGTACTATTCTTTTCTGTAGATATTCACAATACAAAAAAGAAAGAAAAAAACAAAGCTTCATTGCTCTCAGAGTCAATCAGGAGTGGCAGTATGTTATAAAGATCATATAAATTACTTGTAATAAGTAGATGATAAAGATTCAGTCTTCGTAGCAATTGAGGTTTAGGCTAGAAGAATAATTAACATTCATCTAATAGAGAATATAAAGAAATAGTTAAAAATAAAAGTATTGACTTAAGAATACCCATGTTGGATAACTTATCGGATAATGATAATGATAAGACCTTGATAATAAGTTGATCTTTGGCAACAATGCAGACCCTGATTGGAAAAAAAAATGTTTAAGTTAGATTGAGGACTATACCATGATAATCATAACAATGTAATTGTATAATAGAATATTCAAAACCAAACTAAGTGGTGTTCTAGTGTGCAATGTGCATATACCTTCAATACCAAACACCAAAGATACAAAGGTGATCCATATATATATACTATTGAAGTTGTGATTTACGATTCTTCAAAGTATAATATTCATCAATTATAGAATCTGAATCAATACTTGAAGTAAACTCTCTCTCAATGTTGATAATCATAGAATCTATCAGAAAATTCTCTCTCATTTTATTACAAAAAATTATTTTAACATGCTTCATAATTGAAAATGCACGCTCTGTAGTTGTCGTAGAAACAGACAAAGTTAAAACTAGACGGATCAACCTGTCAATAAAATCATAATATTGTAATTTTTTGTTTCAAATAAACCTCGACACAATTCTGAGATAGTGGATATTTTCTGAAAATTTTCATGATAAACTACATCGAGCTCATAATGTTGTAGTTGACACCTCAAATTATGCATTTCCTGTTCAGTGAAGTCCATAGGATAATACTTTTCAACAAGAGTACAAATCTTTTCAATGTCGAACCATTTAAAATTATCTTTTAGATCCAAAGCAGCACTAAGTGTAAGAAGTTTGATTATCTCATCATTGAATTTAGAGTTAAACTCTTCCAACTAAAAATCTATTGCAGCATTAAATATATTATAATGAAAGTGATGCTCAACTGTGATGGTATCCCTTTGCTGGCATGAATGATTAAGATGCTTATAACGAGCACTCATCTGCAGAATATCAACATCTAATCTTATACAAAATGATTTGACATATGAAAGAAGAATATCAAAACCATCATTTCTCAATGTTAGGAGAAGTGCTTTAGTTGTAGAGACTAAATCAATTGCATTTATGATATCAAGAGACTTTTGTTGCAAGGCACAACAAAGTAAATCTATGATCCCCATAATTTTATGCATCAAATGCAAAATAAAAATAAAATCAAAAGACTTCATCACTATTAAGGAACCGCCAGCTTCCCCACACATCGAAGTAGAAGAACCATCAACGATAATACTTTTAAGCACATTAATAGTTGCATCATACATATCTATTAAATCATAAATAGAGTCAAAATGGGAGCTCCAACGAGTAGTTCCTGCTCGATGCAAAGTACCAATCTGATTAGCTCCTCGCCCAGTCTCTTGCTCACCAGTAACAACAGAACATGCAATTTCATTAATTGAGCAGATTGTAACTCAGTATTCCGTTTGGTAGAAGATGTAACAAGATTAACAATAGTTGTCATATTTGAAAAGAAAAGTCATATAGAGATCTATTTTTCAGCAGCTGCAACTAACACTAACTGGAGTCAATGGGCAAAACAATGAACATAATATACATAGGGATAATCTTTAAGAAATAAAGCTTGCAATCTATTAAAAGCACCACACATGTTGCTAGCACCATCATACCCTTAACTTCGCATATTATGAATTTCTAGATTATATCTAGTGAGGATATCACATATTTCTTTCTTGAGTGTTGCTGCTGTGGTATCATGAACATGAACATGCACAATTTGAAAAAAATGCTCTCGCAAGAAATCATATACATCAATAAATCTCAAAATTTTAGCCATCTGTTCTCTGTTAGATACATCCTTCGCTTCATCCACCAAAATACAAAATTTAGAATCTCCAATTTCATCACGGATTTTATTTCTGACTCTATTACCAATAATATGTAAGATTTCTTTTTGAACTTCTAGTGAGGTATACTTTGCATTTCCTGAAGCTTTTTCTAAGATAACATCGTCAATATTAGCATTCCATTTTCCCAAAAATTTTAGCATCTCAATGAAATTATCACGATTTTGGGAATCTAAAGATTCATCATGACATCTCAATCCACATGCTTGCAAACTAAGCCAACATACACTCTCAATTGTTGCCGTAAGTCTTAATCGATTCTTTTGAATATGTTCAGAAAATTCTCGATTCATAACTTTATCTATATGTTGAGTTAATTTATCACACCAATAACAGATTTTGCATATTTATTATGCACCAAGTTAGAACTTCTCATATGAAATAAAATGGCACACTTGGCTCCATCATTAACGTGTTTCCAACTTTTAAACCCTTCAACTGTAAATGCAGATTGTTGTGCTTCACTTGATTCAAACAGATAACACAGAAAATAAAATACTACATCCTTTGAAGGAGAGTACTCTAACCATGGAAATTTTTTAAATCATGCATATTGAAATCGACGATGTTGCTTTCCAGATTCAGACCGTGGGTACTCCTGTAATTTAGGTTGATATGACCCCATTTTGATATAAGCTCTGTTGGTGCAAGAGGCACTAAGATCTTGCCTAGTGTTTCGATGTTTGACAATACACCTAGGTCTGGTCAGTTTGAC
>JAOBBC010116078.1:0-10581 GCA_025388495.1 Curcuma longa | reverse complement strand
ATAATCCACCGAACAAAATATTAATAACAATAAATTAAAAAAATGTCCTTTACTACATTCCCTCTCTTTTTTCTTTTTTGAAAAAAGGAATCCACTTATGGACCTTTAAGAATTAATAGGGCAAGAAGATAAGATCCAGCTCAGTGCTCAATGGGATTCCCAATACTTAAACATATGGTATTTCAAAGGGGAATCCTACAATGAATTAGGAAAGAACAATAAAAGGAAAATAATAATAACAACAACAGTAGAAGTAAAGAATTCTACATTTCCTAGTTACTAGCCTTTGCAACACCAAGGCAAAGGCCAATCTTCAATATCTTACACTTTGATGTTTAAAAAGTTTCAGGAGTTTTTTTCATATCTTTTCCTTGAATAAGCTAAGCAAAACGAGGGATAGGTTAAAGTAGGGAAAGAGTGTTTCAAAAATCTGAAGGAACCAACTAATATATTTCTGCTAGCTGCATACTATCTAAGCTTGTTTTACTAGCAGCTTAGATGTGGAGGGGCGCCCGGGGTGAGAGTTATCACCTTTTGCAATAATTGTTTTACTAACAGCTAGCAATTAAATGTCGATGCACATTTTGAACGAAGGAGAAGGCATGCAGATGGAGATACCAAAAATTTCAACAATTAATTCTACCGAAAACATTGATCAACTAACTAAGCATTCGAATCATTAGCCTTCTTGTAGAGACGATCTAATATTTCAATAATACAAAGACGTAGGGGTAGGCAAGGCAATGAAATTAGAGTAAGGACCAATTAAGAAGTGACCTCGATAGGGGAAAGATTCCTCCTGTAGAACATATCCGGAGACTCGGGCACGAGGACCCCGGTGATCGGATCTCGGGTGTAGCGCGGCATCTTGGAGCAGGCGTGGCCGTCTCGTAAGCAAGAGCTGATCTTGGCCCAGTATCCGGGGTCGGAGACGCGGTCCTTGAGCCATCCGGAGTAGTCGGAGAGCTGGTACTCAAGGAAGGCGCGGTTCATGACCACCTGGCCCTGGCCGCGGTCGGTGACGGCGAAGGCAAAGATGATGAAGCCAAGCAGGGCGGCGACGACGAAGAACATGGCGAAGAGGTACAGCTGGAGGAGCCAGGCGAGGCGGTAGCATGCGCCGGCGAAGCCCATGAGGGAGATGACCATGATAGAGACGGCGATGACGATGAGGGGCCACTGGAGGAAACGGAGGCAATCGGTGGAGTTGGCCCTGGCGCTGAGCCAGATGCCGCCGGCTAAAATGGGGATGGATATGAGAAAGGTGACGAAGTTGACGGCCCCGATCACCGTGTTGCTGCCGCGCATCATCGTGATTATTATTCGATCTCTTGTTCTGGTTGGTTGCTGGCTTTTGCCTCCTTAGTTATCCTCCCTCTTTCTCTTTCTCTTTCTCTTTCTCTTCTCTTTCTTTGTAGTGAGAGAAGTGTTAGGGTAGAAGATGGAACTTTTAAAGCTAGCGTTCTTTGGGGGCTTTGTTTTATTGTTATAACAATACAACAAACACTGCAGCAGCAGCAGGAGGAAGAGGAGGACTGAACAGACTATCGTGAAGAGTGGTCACCGACCCTTTTAATTTTTTATTCCAAAAGAAGTCGTGAGAATCCAAGTCATAGATCTCGTAATCCAACGCGGAATATTTATAGCTCCTGCCTTTTCTTCAATACGGCAGGCAGGCGGGCAGGCAAGCTTCATGGGTGACTAATGGAATCCCATGCCAGATGATAGAGGGAGTTATTAAGGAAGTGAATCTCTATTTTGATCGAGTCCGATAGTGAGTATTGTTGTTGACACTCCTAAGATATAGTTGAGTTGGTTACGATGCAGCAAAGTTATAAAAGAGGATAAGAATTTGAATTCTGGTGAAGTCAGGTAATACCCTTCTGCGTCGTGATCAATTATAATTTTTCGATTTACCTCCTCGTAAATGATCGTGGAGCCGATCGTGTGAGACTACTAAGGTGACGGATTCTAATTTTTTTTACAGAAGAGTATTGTCTGAGTATTGTTGTTGGAAGATGAGCAATACTCTTCTCCATCGTGATCAATTATAATTTTTTGATTTACCTCTTCATAGATGGTCATGGACCTGATCATGTAGAACTGCTGGGATGACGGATTTCACCTTTTGTAGAAGAGTATTGTTGTTGGAGTTCTCGGAACATAATTGAATTGGTTATGACGAAGCAGCGTTACTGAAATGTATAAGGATTGAATCTCGACGAAGTCAAGGCAATGTCCTCTTTCATCGTGGCCAATTCAAAATTTTCAATTTACCTCTTCATAGATGGTTATAAGATTGCTGGAGTGGTGGATTCTACCTTCATGCCGAAGAGGATTGTTGTTGGAAGTTCTCTCTCTCACTCCAATTATTCCCTCCATTAAGACGATGAGCTCTTTGTATTGTCGATGGTTCAATCAAATAGGGTTGTCGGTATGGTGATGTAGGCCGTAATTATTAATTTGTTAATATAATCTTTTAGTTTTGTTAGATGAACTCTTTAGGTTCGGTCATTATTAACTTAATGTCTTCGGTCATTGAGTGACCCTTTAGAACTATAACACACACTTGTATTGGTATAATCATGCACTACGTACAAAGATAATTATATTCAACAAGTATTAAGTTGGAAAAGTCTAAATAGATAAAAAAAAATTTTAATTGGCGGATGAAAAGGACTAATAAGTGTTAATAGACAGAAAAATTCAAAAGATCCTTAGAAAGTGAAGAACATCAATAAATGTTAGTACAATGCTTTAAAAATAAAAATTGATTGAATATTTAACCGATCAAAAAAAATATTGATAGATTAAAAAGTCAAAAGGTCTCTAATAGATCGAGAATATCAACAAGTGTTGGCAAAATACTTAAAATGCCAAATAAGTTGACTAAGAGCACAATACGTGCAGTTGAGGAAGACTCCATTGTGGGGCTTTTTGGCGAAATAATATATAGTGGATTAGATATCTCATGACTTGACAAATGTAGAAATGGTAGACAAAGGAACATGCATGTGTTTTGAGCCATAGTTGACAAATGAGTTGAATGTTGAGTTAAGTTAAGATGTATGAATAGATTGAATTGATTAAAAGTTTATTTTAGTCAATTAAATAGTTAATTTGACTTGGTCGTCAATTGTAAATATTCTACTCAAAAATATAAGCATTCTATTTCTGTTTGAGTTGACTAAAAGAAAATTTAGCCAGTCAATTGGACAATTCATTGTTGGAAATAGACTATCTCTATTTGAATTGAGTCTATCGAAAAGTCTCGAGTCAACTTCGGAAGTAATTGTTAGAGGATAAATTTGAAGTTGTTAGTGCAGTCAACCTTGGTTAAGGTTGACCATAGTGTGAATTAATATTTTAATATTTGAACAATATGTTTGTATAACATGAATAAGATTAGAGATGGTGCATGAAGTAGATCAAAGTTGATTAAATATTAAACATTGGAAGAAGTCTTAATGAGTTATGGTTTACTAGATATTTGGTACATAAGATGTCCAAATGGGTCAGGATTGTTGGTGCAGCGGAAACGATTAGTGGATCAAAAATATAACATAAAAAGAATACGAGACACAGAGTTTACTTAGTTACAATCCTCAAGTTGTTAGTCCAAGACTACGAATAACACCCACTACTCAAAATCTCCTCGTCAAAAATGATCCAAAGGAGGAGAAACTTCGTACTATGGTTGAGCATAAACTTAAAACAAACTGAACGAAAATAATTAAGATTGAGTGTGTACATTCTTCTTCAAACTTCAATCTATTTATAATTTTTTCGATCTAACCATTGTGTTAATATGACACTTCTGAGAGCCTGAATTCATTGAACCTAATCCACTTTGTGTAGGATCGTTGTAACACATTAGAGGGGGTGAATGGCGTGTTGTCGCTTTTTCTTGTTCATTCATTTCTATCAAAAACTTACAGCGAAATATTAGAAAGAGATGCAGGGGACTCGCAAATTTACTTGGTTCCTAACCCCCCAAGGTTAGTACGTCCAAGGCCTATGTACGGAAGGCGCCTCGTCCACTAGTGGTCTCTATTCCGAACCTTGTTCGGAGGCGAAGAAACTCGTCTTACAGTCTAAAATAAACAATAACAAGAACTTAAAGTAAAACAAAACAATAAATTAAACCAAACTCTTATAGATCCGATCTAGAAGTCTTGAGCGCCGCGCACTCCTCCTGGATCTTCCCCGGTTACAAGATTCTGGCCTCGTTCGTGCTCCAAATCACCACTAGACGAGAAGGATGGCTTGTCGATTGATTCTCTTGTTCATGCACGTTCACCTTCTTTTATATAATGCTCAGGTTGACTTGAGTCAAACTCAAGTCGACTCCATGTAGGCTAGATCCTCTTTCTTCGCAGCTGGAATGGCTTCAGCCGCTCAGGTCGACTAGAGATTTTGCTTAAGTCGACTCCAATCATCCACTCAGGTCAACTTGAGTCACTTTGACTCTAAGCCTCTGAAAGAGCTTCGAAACACATCCGACCGTGTCTCATTCTGATTCCCGAGTCAAAAGTTATAACCCGTTGAAGTTCGACTCCTTATATGTTGCCCCTGCATCACGGTTCCTGCAAGACAAGCATGAAGACAAACAAAACAACCTAATTTTTACTTATGGGTCTGGTCTAACTTCAGATTTCTACTAAATCCTGGGTTAGTCTGACACCTACTGTTCCACTCCGGAAACACGCCCTTACTCACTTCTCTCGAGAGAATTTTTCCTTTGCCAACCAAGTCCTCCTGACTCATTGGACTTTTACTCGGCTCTGTCCTCAGCCCCCAGGATTTGTACTGCGGCTCGATCCTCTTTGACCAGTCCAGACTTCTGCTACGACTTGATCCTCTAGATCAGCCAAGACTTCTACTGCGATTTGGTCCTCCAGACCAGCCCAGACTTCTGCTGCGACTCGGTCCTCCAAACCAGCGCAAACTTCACCTAGTGCTTTGACTCTGCCAAGGCTTCCGCCTGATCCTCCAAACCAGGGCTTCCCTTTGCCTAGTCTACAACTAGGACTTTCTCTTGCTTAGTTTCACTCACCAAGACTTCCCTTGCCTGATCGTCCAGATCAGGACTTCCACTGCCTAACCGACTAGGTCTTCTTGCTAGTCATCTGACTAGACTTCACTCACATCCAAACATCAAGTCCTGTTTGGATCAACCCTTGGTCAAACTGACCAGACCTAAGTGTATTGTCAAACATCGAAACTCCAAGCAAGAGCTAGTGCTTCTTGTACCAACACTTTGGCAATGGTCAACTAATGACTCTGGATGACTCCTTGCAATTCGGGCACCTAGAAATAATTCGAACGTCTAAATTCCGCCAACGTGTATTCCATCATGATTTGTCTCGGCAACGACTCACGCTGACCTCGTATGGGTATCCAAGCACATGGAATGAATCTAGATGCTTGGATCCTAGGGCACCCTGAATGGATTCGAGTGCCTAGAGTTTGTCGAGCCCGGGCGCCTGGAACAATTCTAGGTGCTTAGAATGGTCAATCTCATGTTGACCATTTTCTTCTTCCATTCTTCTTTAATCGCCTTGCACAATCTTCCTTCCAGCTTCTTGTTCCTCGGATGCATCGAGCCCTTTGGCTCACTCCCGTGCATTTTTCTCACTTCGTCGGAGTACTCTTCCATAGCTCCTCATACCTCGAATGCATCAAGTCTGTCGTCTCCTTTCTCGCGCCATCTTTCTCGCTCATTTGCATCTTTTACCAAGGTTCATCATTTGGAACACGTGTGTTCTCTTAAGTCTCTGTATACTTAGACACACACATCAAATATAACAACGACCTAATTTCAGACTTATTTGACCATACATTAAAACTCCATTGGGGTACTAACAATCTTCCCCTTTTTGATGTTGGACAAATTAAATTTGAAATTAGAATAAATTACTAATAAAAATTAATAAAAAACAAACAAGCATAGTATAATAAAAATATTTTTACTCCCCTGTATATATGCCTAATTTCTAATTTTCTATTACTCCCATTTTGACAACAATATAAAAAATATGATATTAATTATTTAAACCATAAAAATTTCTAATTTTTTCAAATATAGAGCACAATATCCTTAATCATGGAAAATTGATTTTCATTGAAAATTTATTTTAATTGATTTTCTAATTTCAAAACTCATAATTTTTTTTATAATTATTAAAAATATTCAATCATTCAAAAATTTAAAAATTTTATGTGCAGACAGAAAACATATCATATTTCATAGAAAATAATTTTCATGAAAATTTCATAAAGAATATTTAAAAAGATTATTTTTCACATATTAAGTCAACCATAAAGTAAAAGAAAAAATTTCTTGGTTGACTATTAAATTTTTTTTAAATAGTTAAAATTGATTTTGAAATCTAAAATAAATTTAAATCTACTGGATTTATCAAATATCTTTTTGAAATGAACCATTTTAATACTTTTTTAATTTGGACCCCGAAATTTTAATAAATATATTTAGTCTTTTGTATAACTTATCTAAACCAGTAGAAAATTTTCTTAAAGATGATGTTATGGTATCTACCTGGTCCCTTGATATTAAATTGTCAATGGTTAATTTTTTATATTCTTCCTTAGGGCATGTACTAGAAAATTTATTTTCTAGCTCAACATTTGTTCGTTTTAATTCCATATATTTATTTCTAACTTTATATAATGACCTAGATAACATTTTAATTACATTGTAAAGTTGATCGGAAGGTAGGTTACATACCTCACTTACTGTTTCGAATTCGTCGGTTGAGACTCCTGCACTATTACTTTCGTCGCTTGATGCCAAGCTTTCTAACTCTTCTTGATGTGCTGCCATCAATGCAAGCCCCACTATTTATTCGGACTTCGAATCTTCTAAGGAGTCGTCCCAAGTTGCCTTTAAAATTTTATGTTTGGGCTTCATCTTTTATTTTCTCTTTTCTTTAGTTATCTTCTTGAGTTTGAGACAGTTATCCCTGATGTGACTTTCTTCGTCACAATTGAAGCACCTTACTTTTTTTTCCTCCTTTCTAAGCAATCTTGAGGTCTGATGTGACTTTCTTCGTCATAATTGAAGCGCCTTTCTTTTTTTCCTCCTTTCTTAGCAATCTTGAGGCATGTTTCTTATTAAACTTGTTAGATGTAAAAAAACTTTTTTATTTTTCTACCAAGTATGCTTCTTCATCAATCTCTAAGAATGTGTCCGAATCGGAGTTGCCTTTCTTAGCTTGTAGAGCAATGTTATTATTTGGTTGTTCTATGTCTTTAAATCCTACACATCGAGATTCATGTAATTCCAGAGTCAAAAATAATTCTTCTAACGTACTTACCTTCAAATTCTTCGAGATGTAATATGAGTCCACTATTTATGTCTACTCTTGGGTTCTTGGAAATGCATTCAATGCATATATAAGAGTGTCTCGATTTGTAACTATCTCTCCAAGGTTGTTGAGACTGGTGATTATCTCTTTTAGCTTCGTATGTAGTTGCACCACCGTTTCTCCCTTCTATAGTTGGAGTTGTCAGTTGATTCCTTAGTATGTCCCTTCTAGTTAGCTTTATTTTTGAGATCCCCTCGTGAAGTTCTAGAAACTTTTCTTAAAGGTCTTTGGCCGAGTCTAGTGGTCTATCCAGTTGAGCTCTTGTACAAGTAACACATTAAGAAGATGAAACTCTGCCTTACCATTAGCTGTGAACTCATCTCGTTGCTTTTTGGTCCATCATTGTTCATCGATTCCTTCTCCATCCTCGTTCATGGGCACTTCGAAATCATGTTTAATACAAATCATTATTTCAAAGTCTGTTTTGAAAATACCTCTATTTTCTTCTTTCAAATTGTGAATTCGCCCTCGAACTTTGATGAGTGGATGTTTGATCCGATCATTCCTCCTGATCTAGTTACTTAGTTGGTGGTTAGTCCTCCTGAGCGTTCCAACTCTAATATCAATTATTGGTGCAACGGAAGTAGTTCGTAGATCACTAGAGGGGAGGAGTGAATAGCGACCTATAATAAAAGTCAACTTTTTTCTCTTGCTAACATTTTAACAAGGACACACACTAATTAAAACAAAAATATAACATAAAAAGAATACAATGTACAGAGTTTACTTGGTTACAACCCTCGGATTGTTAGTCAAAGACTAAGAATAGTACTATTTAAAATCTTCTCATCAGAAATGATTCAGAGGCGAAGAAACCTCGTACAATGGTTAAGTATAAACTTAAAACAAACTAAAGAAAAATAATTAAGATCAAGTGTGTACATTCTTCTTTGAGTTTCAGTCTATTTATAATTTTTTCTTCGATATGACTGTTGTGCTGACGTGACACTTCTTGGTGCCTAGACGCCTTTCGACTGATTGGATTCGTTGAATCTAATCCACTTTGATAACAGTTTGCTAATGGCTCTAGATGACTCCTTGCGATCCAAGCACCTAGAAATGATCCGAGTGCTTGGATTTCGTTGACGTGGACTCCATCCTAATCCATCTCGACAACGGCTCGCGTTGACTTGAAATGAGTATCTAGGTTTCTGAAATGGATTCAGGCACCTGGAATCTGTCGAGTCCGGACATCTGGAACAGTTTCAAGCACCTAGAATGGTCAACGTTATATTGACCATTTTCCTCCTCCGTTCTACCTTGGTTATCTTGCACAGTCTTTCTTCCAGCTTTTTGTCTCTCGGATGCACCGAGCCCTTCCAGCTCGCTCTCGTGCATCATTCTCGTTCCACCGGAGTACTCTTCCATAACTTCTTGTACCTCAGATGCACTGAGCCTGTCGGCTCCTTTCCTATGTCATCCTTCTCGTTTTCATCTTTTATCAAGGTTTGTCATCTAAAACATGTGTGTTTTTCTAAGTCTATGTACACTTAGATAAACGCAACAAACATAACAAGGACTTAATTTCAGACTTATTTGATCACACATCAAAACTCCACTGGAGTACTAACAATGATTGACCAAACATTTGATAGATGGGAAGTCCAAGTGGGTTAGGTATGTAGGATCGGTGCCCACGCTAGAGGGGGTGAATAGCGCTCGTTGCTTTTGTTCATTCGTTCTTTCTATCACATATACTTGCAACGGAATTAGTAAATAAGAAAGGGGACTTATGGATTTACTTAGTTCCTAACTTCTAGGGTTAGTACGTCCAAGACCTATGTACGGGAAGGCGTTCATCCACTAATGGTCTCTTTTTCTGATCTTTATCCAAAGGCAGAGAAATCCATCTTATATTCCAATCAATAATAGAAATTAAAGTATAAACAAGTAAGACTAAAATAAATAATACTCTCGAGTCGGCTGTTCTAAAAGTCTTGAGTGTAGTGCACCTTTCCTAGAGTTTTCCCGATCACACGAGCAGGATCTGTTCTCATTCACCAGCACTGCAAGATGAAAACTAAGAAGAATTAGAGTTACTCCTTGTGGTGCACGTTGAGGCCCTTATATAGACTCTTCTAGACGTTTGGATTCTTATTCAGGCACCTAGATCCGATCCGATTAGATCTCTTCGATTTGTATCGGAGCTGATTCTTCTTGATCTGAGCACCTGGGCAGTCCAGGCTCTTGGAGTAACATTCGAGCGTCCGGATCCAGTCAACTCGGGTTTAACTTGAGTTGACCTCGGACTTGGTTCGTCTATTTCAGTTTGTTCCCCTTATGTTTCTTCTTTGTCTTGCTTTCAGCTCCTAGTTCCTGCAAGATTAGCATACAAACAAACAAGCAATCTAAGCCTACCTGTAGTCCATCTGGCCTACTAGGCTTACATAAGCCTTACTCTGTAAGTCTAATCTACTAGGCTTACCCTTGCCTAACTTCCAATTAAAATTAGTCACTGTCATACGTAGACTTTCCGCCTGTCAAACTTCTGGTTTGGATTTTTCTTTGTCTAACCTCTAGTTAGGACTAGTCATTTCCATAGGTAGACTTCTCACCTGTCAAACATCCGATCACCCTTAATTTGCTTGGATTTTCCCTTGCCTAACCTCCAGTTAGGATTTTCTTGCTCAGCTTCATTCACCAAAACTTCCTGCCCACCTTCGCTCACTAGGTCTTCCTTGCCCAGCCTCTAACCAGGTCTTCCTCTACCTAGCCTCTAGCTAGAACTTCTCCTACCTAGCCTCTAATTAGGACTTTCTCTGCCTAACATCCAACTAGGACTTCTTCTTTGCCTAGCCTCAACTAGGACTTCTCCTTTTCCTAGTCTCAACTAAGACTTTTTTGCTAGTCATCTGGTCAAACTAACCTGACTAGACTTCACTCACATCCAAACATCAAGGCCTATTCAAATCAACCCTTGGTCAGATTGACAAGAAACATTGAAACTCTGAGGACAGACTAGGGCTACTTGCACCAACAAGGTAGACTATACATTTGGCACTAGAGAAGTTCAATAAGGATTGACAATGAAGGAAGCTCTAATAAGCCAAAAAGGATTGAATGTTAGGCAAGTGAGAGAAGTCTAGACAGGTCATAAAGGACTAGATATTTTGTAATAGAGAAGTTCTAACAGGTTAAGGAGAATTGGTTGCTAGGTAGATAACCAAATTCTAGTTATGTCATGGAGGATTAG
>JAOBBC010115476.1:0-10588 GCA_025388495.1 Curcuma longa | reverse complement strand
AAAGTCATGAGGGCTTAGGTCCAAAGTGGACAATATCATACCATTGTGGAGATATTTTGATTCCATCGGTACTAACACTAACTATATCGAGTGGACCTTCTCTGATCACAACCTCTAACAAATACTTAAAAGGCGTTGTTGTTGCCTCATACTTAATCAGACTTCATTCAACTCTACTCCTCAGTCCAATTTAGAGGAGGGACATGTGATGGTATCCAGGATTTCCATCCAGGTTGACTACCTCCAAATAGCCTAGCATTGCTTAAAAGGCCTTCTTTAGCTCCGCCCAGCATAACTTATTCAATCCAATGACTTCCTTATATAGAGGAATCCTTGCCAAGTTGATCCTCGTCTACCTAGCCCTTCTATCAGACTTCATTCATCTCCGCTCTTCAATCTAACTGAGAGGAGGGACATGTGATGGTATTCGGAGTTACTCCCGAGCACCCTAACTTGCCAATCTCCTTTTTCGAGCATTCTCGACTTGTCCTTCTTGAGCACTTAGCCTTTGTCCAATGACATCCTATTTAGGCTTGGGAAGACCCCTCAAGATCCACGCTCTCAAGCACTGAGTGTTCGTCTAGCAACATCCCATTCGGACTCGAGAAGATCATTTAGGATCTGTGCTCCTTAGTACTCAACATTCGTCCAGTAACATCCCATTTGGGCTTAGGAAGGCCACTCGGAATTCATGCTCCCAAGCACTTAGCTTTCGTACAATGACATCTCATTTAGATTCGAGAAGTTCACTTAGGATTTGCACTCCCGAGCACTCGATGTTTTTCCAACGATGTCTCATTCGAACTCGAGAAGGTTGCTTAGGATCTACACTTCTGAGGACTTGACCTTCGTCCAGCAACGATCCCATTGGGGTTCGAGAAGGTCGCTCAAGATCTGATAGGGCTTGGGTAAACATGATCGGGTCTTTCGACAGTCTTATGACTTCTATCTGCAAGTAAACTTGACTTCTTTGCATGTGCTTGACAACCCACCCGGGGTGAAGACCTCTAAGGGCCTCACTTGGTCTCAACTTCTCTAGCCCACCTGACCATAGTTATTCCAAGACTTTGAAGGATCCATGCCAAACAGGACTCCATTGACCTCAACCTCCGATAATCCGACACCAACCCTAGCGAAGTGATCGACGCACAAGGCGACACCAAGCCAATGGTCCGACAATGTCAAGTATACGGTCTAATGGTTGTCACTCTTGGCACCCTATCTGCCCTTCAGGCAACCAACTGGTGGGCAGCATCTTGCTCATGTGGTTTCCTTTGTGGCTCGCTGACAACCCTAGAATGGATGTGTCATGATTAGGGTTGTAAATTGATTTAAATTTTTGAAAATCTACAATTAATTCAAACAAATAAAGTATAGGGGTCTCGAGTCATATTTTTCCAAGAGCTAATAGAAAATCATTTAATTCAAGCTTACGTGTCGTTCTTTTTGGATTTTTTGATTGTAAATGGGTTTTGGAGTTTTTGAATGAAATGTAATTAAAATTAGCAAGCAAATGAAGGAAATGCAATGGTTTAACGAAATGCAATTTAAATCAAATCGATGGTTGAAACCCAAATGCGAAAATAAAAGAAAAACTATCAGAACCCCTAAAAACTTAAATCAATAACCTAAACTTAAATGCAACCTAAATGAATTTCAGTTCAATAGATGTAAATAAGGAAACAAACCAAATGAAATATATTGAAGCTAGATAGCTAAATCCTAAAATGCATTAAAAACTCTTAACCTAATCTAACTCACTCTGATACATTCGAATTCAGATTGTCACGGAACAGTGCCAAATCCAATGTTATCAGAAACTGAATTGAGACCATTAACATGAAATTGAAGTTAATAGCATGAGATTAAATCCAAAAACAACTAAACTAGCATTAGGAATTAACCAAACTCAAACAATCAGTAATTGTTAGCTGAAAATGCAGTAAAAATCGAGATAACAGATTGAAATATTCAGTATCAGCTGAATAAAAATAGTAAACTTCTAGCCTTCCCCTTTTTCATTGTTTCTTCTTGACTTTGGTGTCAATCAAGCCGTTTAATCCCACAATATGGTTTCAATAATCCCTCTAGAGTCTTCAACGAGATCACTGGTGTGGTTTGCTCGTTGCTTGAACCCAGAAAAGCTGAAGAAACCCTCTTCTGGTGCAAACAGAGCTTGGTACAGGGCTGTTTGGAGTTGCGAAATCTAGATTTCCTCTATTCTTCTTGCTTCGATGGCGTTTCTGAAGCCTTGGTCGCGCCCCACGATCCTCCAAGAACCCCTCAAAAGACCGCAGCTTCGTATCATGCAGCAGGTTGTCGGAAACGCCAAGAACAGACCAAACAGCCGCCGGTGAAACCCTCGCCGTCGCGCCTCGTCTAGCCACCGGAATTCACCCAATAGACTGATTTCAGACTCCTCTTGGATCAAGGAACACAATGAAAGTGGTTTGGGTGGAAGGGGCTTTGCCTACGCGTACGCTGCTTGGCAGAGGAGTCGCTTGAGAGAAGATGAACAATGGCTGCGCCACTGTTCATTCCTTTGTTTCGGATTTTTATACTCTGATTAATTGAAGGATCTGGACCGTTGATTTTGAATCCAATGATGTAGCCATGATCTGAGGTTTTAGGGCAGCCTAGGGTTTGTAAAAATTGAGGGATCTTGATCAGACTTGAGTTGGGTCATGTCCTCCATGTGGCTTGATCAATTTGGGTGTACTTGGCTCGATTCAATCGTGATTGAGCTCAATCTTCGTCCAAATTGAGCCCTATAATCAATTAACATTAATTAATGTAAAATTCACCATTAAATCATGAAAATTATAATCATGCCTCAGATTATGCAATATAAAACAAATACTATCAAATCGATTCATTACACAATTTATTTTCATGTAAAAATCTTAAAAATAAATTGATTAAAATGCATAAAATCCTAACTCATCAAATTCTCCCACACTTACCCTTGTGCGTCTCGCTTAAGTCAATGAAATAAACTAAGATTGTACCCCCCCTAAATCATTTTTAATCATGATTAGAAACAATTAAAAGAGAATTATCTAAGTTGTAGAGTCTCAAAAGCTTAAACCCATGAACTAGACTCTTGTACTCGGTTAACCACATAGTAAGTTTCACCCTTCATGATTAATTGAGATAAATATATCACATTAAATCTCACGAGGTTATTTTCAACAAATAAATTAAGTGGCTCTTATCCTAAATTTTAATTCATGATCAAAGGAAAATGGAGCTCACTCAAGCAACTCAAGTTCATACGCTACTATAAGCTTGCTTGTTCTCTACTCTCCACCACTATTCTTGATTTGGAATCCACATCTATTAGGCTTATTGAAGACATAGAGAAGTCATGAACTGAGGCAATTGAAATAAGAATTTAGAAATAAAAATCTAAGAGAAAAGAAACTCAAATAAGAAAGTGAGTACAAGTGGTAGACATGGATATAGTTAAATGCTAATCAATGAACCTTGATATCCTTCCTAATTCCTTTCCTTTGTATTCCATTTGTTTTAATGTGATTTTCATATCCATGAATCAAAGATGAGTTAAACTCGTGAGGTTCCTTTCCTTGATACATTCTCTTCACTTCTTTTCCTTTCCTTCTCTTCATCACCACAAATGTGCCATTTTGTGTTTTCTCTTTGAATCAAGCTCAATTCTTTCACATCTAGGTTTTACAAGAGCTAAACAATAGCATCCAATCATCAGAAACCAAAATTCACTTCACACGAATCTGAAATTTCAATGTATCATTGACACGTTTAATTCTAAAAATTGTTGAAATTGAATCTAAAACTTTGCTTGTTCTCTCTTATTTCTTACTGTTTTTCCTCCATTCTTTTTCCATCATGAAGCTTGATTACTAATGCTAATAACCATGCAAATTTCTATGAAATTTGAGTGCAATTCAGTCCCTCAAAAAAATTGTAAATTAGCTGGACAGATCATGAAAATTCAGATTCTATTTTTCTGATTTTTTTCTTTCTACTATTTTTTTTCTTTCAACAACCTTAAATACAATCTGAATTTGTAGTTTAGGGAATGATTGAATGGGATCATGTTTACTGGAATTCATCAGCTTCCCAAATTTTTGATACTCTAACTTGAACAAATTGGCACAATTCCTTTTTTTTATGCATTTTGGATCTGAGCTATATCCATAGTTCTTGCACTTCAATCCTAATTCTCCAAATGAATTTCAATTGATTTGTTGAAGACAAACTGATTAGATTCATCCTAGCAACTACACCATTCTTCACAGCCCATCAAAAATTCTGCACTTCACTATTTTTAGCATGAATTTCAGCCCCTTTTCAGCCCGGTTTCCTTCTCAATTACACCCAAATGGCCTTTCTTTCAACACTTAATAGATTCACAGTCATATGGCCTCAGTAGGTTCTAGTTTCACATATCACAATGCTTTTGGTAACCTCTCAACTTGGCTGAACAGATTATGGCACAGGTTCACAGCTTCTTCTCTTTCGATTTTTTTTAAACAGTTTTCAGAAACTAACCTCAATAATGCCTCTCCTTTAGCACTGAAATAAAAATGAACTCATCTTGTAGTTGATCAGAGCTGAATCTAGAATTTTCAGAATTTTGATAACTTGAAACTC
Organism: Curcuma longa; assembly: GCA_025388495.1. Classification (NCBI taxonomy): domain Eukaryota; kingdom Viridiplantae; phylum Streptophyta; class Magnoliopsida; order Zingiberales; family Zingiberaceae; genus Curcuma; species Curcuma longa. The sequence continues at coordinate 5,953 of JAOBBC010115476.1, read as the reverse complement.
AACCTTGTGCCAATTCTTGTGTTAATTGCTAACATTGCCTTTTATCATCCTTATCCAGAATTTAAACTCCAACCAGAGTCACATTCAAAACCTTGCCTCATATCCTGAATTCAGATATTCCAGAGAATAGATTCTCAGTTCAGAAATGATCTTCCAAGGCAGAGCAAATATTGAGGAGTCAATAACACTTATGTTCAATCCTTGTTTTAAACAACTTCCTGATTAAATCATCTTCAAGGATTCATGGCACCATAAATCATCACAAAGTCAATTGGCACATTGCTACAAACCAAAATTGGCACAAACAATTCCAATTTGGCACACTTCTCATTCTTTTCTCAAATTTTTTTTCTTCAAAATTTCACACCTCCTCTCCCACACTTAATTCTTTGACTGTCTCGGGCAAAGGAACATTAATAACATCCAAAAATACCCACATCCAAGAGAGCATAAAAATTGAACCGAAAATGAGGGTGAAAAATATCAACGAAAAATGGTTAAACATGGATGAAGCATGAAGTTGTATGGTTTATAGGGAAAATTTTTAAACCTAAATAAATATGGACCCATCATAGATATTGTAGCCTTGAAAGATTACAAGCAAGTTCTAGAGTGACAATCACCTAAGTGCATCACAAAAAAATGATTAACCTCACTAGGTAGAAAAATCACATTATCTTAATTTCATCATTCTAAGTTCCATCACTAAGGGTAATCCAAGTGTTCAAAAATGTTCATCCATGGACTTAAATTCCTAAAATAATCAATCAAATTTAACTCTCTTTCAAGTGCTTCCAACATGATGCAAAGAAGTCCTCGGGGGATACATTTATTCCCTACCCTAAACCATGCATGCAATGGTATTCACAATGAGTTATCTAACCAAAAATGCTCATGAAAATGACTTTTTATTACTGATTTAAACTGAAAATGAAAAATAAAAATTAAACATGGTATTAACAATGAAAAAAAGTGTAAAGTTGCAAAATCTCCCCTTTAAGTTGGGTAGATAGCATCCATGATGTCCAAATCATCCACCTCTAGCTCTTTTATTGTTTCAAAGTATTTCTTGAGCCGGTGGACATTAACCTTTGATTCATTTAAGCCTTATCTTGTACAAAATAATCTTGTAGATCCATGCATCTTTCATTCGTGTAGGCACCAACTCCTCTTTCCCCACGATGCCAAAAATGATTAGTTTGAGCCTCCTTTGTGGTTCTCATTGAATTCATATTTTTCCTCCAAATAAATTCTATAAACGCAAATGGTAGGGTTAATCCCAATCATATCATCCAATGTCCAATCAATAGCTCTCCATTGTTGCCTCAACACTTGCAATGATTTTTCCTCTTGCTCTGACTCTAAATTCTGGGCAATAATGATTGGTAGACTTTGATTCTCTTCCAAATAAGCATCCTTCCAATTATCTGGTAAAAGTTTCAATTCCAACTGTGACTGCTCAGTAGATATGGATGCTCCCTAGGGCTCAGTGCAATCTCCTACACTCACATACCTGTCCTCTAATACCTCTAATACACTAATCAAGTGTGGTGGTCCCTGGGGCTCAGTACAATCCCCTACACTCATGTGGTCATCTCCAACTAAAAATAAATCAGGATTAGATTCCATATCAGCTTCCTCAGTAGCCAATGCATCTTCTACATCATCCATATTGAAATCAACCTGTGACACTATATCTCTTGAATTTTGTTCACCATTAACTGTTGTAAAGTCCATTTCAGGACTGATTTGGGCAGAAAAATGAGTTGCTGGAATTTCTTCATGAGAATCTACATTTTGAGTGCTTGGACTTGAAATCGACTCCTCACTCTCCAAAGTTATTGCACTAAAATTTTCTTCAAGATTTGGAATTTCTTGAGAATGTAATTGACTTGATCTTTGAACTTGCATTTGATTCATGCTACTTGCAAGTTGTTCAATTTATCTTTCAATATTTTGTAGAGTGGAATCATTTCTTTGTTGACTTTGTTGTAGCAAGATTTGTTGTTGTTGTAAAACTTGTAGCATTATCTCCTCAAGCTCTTGTTATTGTTGAATAAATTCACAAGAACTCTCGTAGTCATCTTGGTTTGAATAAGAGTTTTGCTGACCTTGAAATGAGATGGGTTGCTGAAAATTCTGTGGAAATTATGAAGCTTGGAATTGTTAATGTTGGAATTGATTTGAATGTTGATTTGATTGATTTTGATGTTAAAAATTTCCATGAAAACATGATGTAGGTTGCTGGGAATAATTGTCTTGAAAAATTTGATTTTGGAAACCTTGAATTGGCTGCTCAAAATCATGAAATGGCTGCTGAAATTGTGGTTGAAATTGATGAAATTGAGGCTGTGAATTTTGAATTTGTTATTGAAAATTATTGTATTTTGTTGGAATTGCTGTGGTGGCTGATAAAGATGCTGAAAATTCTGAAATTGGGGTTGAAATTGAGGATCAACTTGTTGAAAACCATGATAAGGCTGTTGGATTTGATTTTGAGGTTGCCCACCTTGAAGTTGTTGCTGAAAACCTTGATAAGGTTCGTGCAAATAAAAATTTTACTGTTGAAATTGTTGAGAATGTGATTGTTGATAAAATGAATTTCTGTACATTTTAGAACCTAACAATAATCAAAGCAACAATAAAGAAACATGAGAATGTGAACAAGCTTAAATCAAACAATTTCTACTATCTTCTCCAACAACGACGTCAAAATTTGACAACCCTAGAATGGATGTGTCATGATTAGGGTTGCAAATTGATTTAAAATTTTGAAAATCCACAATTAATTCAAACAAATAAAGTATAGGGGCATCGAGTCATATTTTTTCAAGGGCTAATAGAAAATCATTTAATTCAAGCTTGTGTGTCGTTCTTTTTGGGTTTTTCGATTGTAAATGGGTTTTGGGGGTTTTGAATGAAGTGTAATTAAAATTAGCAAGCAAATGAAGGAAATGCAATGGTTTAACGAAATGCAATTTAAATCAAGTTGATGGTTGAAACCCAAATGCGAAAATAAAAGAAAAACTATCAAAATGCTTAAAAACTTAAATCAGTAACCTAAACTTAAATGCAACCTAAATGAATTTCAGTACAATGGATGTAAATAAGGAAACAAACCAAATGAAATATATTGAAGCTAGATTGCTAAATCCTAAAATGCATTGAAAACTCTTAACCTAAGCTAACTCACTCTGATACATTCGAATTCAGATTGGCACGGAACAGTGCCAAATCCTATGTTATCAGAAACTGAATTGAGACCATTAACACGAAATTGAAGCTAATAGCATGAGATTAAATCCAAAAACAACTAAACTAGCATTAGGAATTAACCAAACTCAAACAACCAGCAATTGTTAGTTGAAAATGCAGTAAAAATCGAGATAACAGATTGAAATATTCAGTATCAGCTGAACAAAAACAGTAAACTTCCAGCCTTCCCCTTTTTCATTGTTTCTCCTCGACTTTGGTGTCAATCAAGTCGTTTAATCCCATAATATGGTTTCAATAATCCCTTTGGAGTCTTCAACGAGATCGCTGGTGTGGTTTGCTCGCTGTCCAAACTCAGAAAAGCTGAAGAAACCCTCTTCTGGTGCAAACAGAGCTCGGTATAGGGATGTTTGGAGTTGCAAAATCTGGATTTCCTCTATTCTTCTTGCTCCGTGGCGTTGCTGAAGCCTTGGTCGTGCCCCATGATCCTCCAAGAACCCCTCAAAGGACCGCAGCTTCGTATCGTGCAGTAGGTCACCGAAAACGCCAAGAATAAAGTAGACGAACGCCAGTGAAACCCTCACCGTCGCGCCTCGTCTAACCGCCGGAATTCACCCAATCGATCGGTTTCGGACTCCTCTTGGATCAAGGAACACAATGAAAGTTGTTTGGGTGGAAGGGGCTTTGCCTACGCGTACGCTGCTTGGCAAAGGAGTCACGCGAGAGAAGATTAACAGTGGCGCAGCCACTGTTCATTCCTTTGTTTCAGGTTTTTATACTCTGATTAATTGAAGGATCTGGACTGTTGATTTTGAATCCAGTGATGCAACCATGATCTGAGGTTTTAGGGTAGCCTAGGGTTTGTAAAAATTGAGGGATCTTAATCAAACTTGAGTTGGGTCATGTCCTCCATGTGGCTTGATCAATTTGGATAAACTTGACTCGATTCGATCGCGATTGAGCTCAATCTTGGTCCAAATTGAGCCCTACAATTAATTAACATCAATTAATGCAAAATTCACCATTAAATCATGAAAATTATAATCAAGCCTTAGATTATGCAATATAAAATAAATACAATCAAATTGATTCATTACACAATTTATTTTCATGCAAAAATTCTAAAAATGAATCAATTAAAAATGCATGAAACTCTAACTCATCACTCGCCTAGGGCTTGCATGACGGTTTACGTGGACCTTCCACCACCGCGACTATATAAGGGTCCGTGAAGGTATAATTTTCTTCTTAAATGCGAAGACAACTCTTCTCCACCAACAATATATCTCTCGAGCATTTCTTTCTCTCTCACATTTTCGCAAGCTTCGTCTTTCAGCCCAATGTTGATTTGACAGTTGGAGAAGTCTCATTGACAACGCCAGCCCCCGGCCCACTAACGTGCTTTAACTTGTAGGCACTGGGGGTACGTCGAAGGACGATCGAAGTTTTCACCCCGAAGGTGAAGGGAGAGGAGGTGATATATTATTGAAAATTTCAAAGTACTCATTTGTAATTTTTATAGATGTAATGATCTTTTTGCAATAGCACAACTTATTAATGTAGCTTTCTTCCTCCCACTCTGTGCATGACATTATGTTCTATATATATATATAAGGTTATTATAAACGCTGCCACCTCATCTCATCTAAATCCTAATCTCTTCTTCTCTCGCCATCACCATCATTGCACGTCAAAGATGCTACTTTATCCTTTTCATTATTACAAAACTTAAATTTCATCTCATACTTCTCACACATGATATCTCTCTCATGCCAAACGGGACTCCATTGACCTCAACCTCCGATAACCCGACACCGACCCTAGCGAAGTGATCAACGCACAAGCCGACACCTAGCTAATGGTCCGACAATGTTAGGTATACGATCTAACGACTGTTGCCCTTGGCACCCTATCTTCCCTTCAAGCAAACAACTGGTGGGCAGCATCTTGCTTGTGTGGTTGCCTTCGTGGCTCGCCTAGGGCTCGCATGGCAGCTTACGTGGGCCTTCTACCTCCGCGACTATATAAGGTTCCGTGAAGGTATAATTTTCTTCTTGAACACGAAGACAACTCTTCTCCACCAACAATATCTCTCTTGAGCATTTCTTTCTCTCTCGCATTTCCATTAGTTTCATCTTTCAACCCAACGTTGATTTGACAGTTGGAGAAGTCTCACCGACAACGCCAGCCCTCAACCCACTAACATGCTTTGACTATAAGCCATTGGGGGTATGTCGAAGGACGATCGAAGTTTTCGCTCCAAAGGTGAAGGGAGAGGAGGTGTTATATTATTGAAAATTTCAAAATACTCATTTGTAATTTTTATAGATATAAGGATCTTTTTGCAAAAGTACAACTTATTAACTTAGCTTTCTTCCTTGCACTCTGTGCATGATATTCTATTCTATATGTATATATGGTTATTATAAACGTTGCCGCCTCATTTCATCTAAATCCTAATCTCCTCTCCTCTCGCCATCGCCATCATTGCATGTCAAAGATGCTACCTAATCTTTTTCATTATTACAAAACTTAAACTTCATCTCATTACTTCCCACGCATGATATCTCTCTCATGTGTGATCTTAATCTTTGTCGTCGCTACTTGATCATTGACTCATTGCCCTCCGTTGTTGTTCTTCTTTGTCATTGTCGATTGTCGCTGTTGTTGTTGCCTAGTGACCATGAGATTGTACTTGTGGTTGCTACAAGCGTATAAAGCAAAAAGGGCAGCCTTCTCT
>JAOBBC010115381.1:0-10592 GCA_025388495.1 Curcuma longa | reverse complement strand
AAGAACGAATGAATAGATTAGCTAAAGAGGATCTGTTAGGCACTCATGCTAAGATAAATATGTCTGTGTGTGAGCATTATCTTATTGGAAAATCAACTAGGAAATCATTTATTAAGGCTATTAGAGCTAAATCACCATTATAATTAATTTATTCGGATATTTGTGGTTCGATGAATGTGAAGGTTAAACATAGAGTTTCCTATTTCATTACATTTATTAATGACTTCACATGTTTTGTTCATGTATATTTGATTTCTCATAAATATGAAACATTAGATTGCTTCAAACGTTATATGAATGAAGTTGAGAATCAATTGAATTGTGAGGTTAAAACCTTACGCACTGACTGTGGAGGTGAGTATTCATCTGATCAATTCAAAGCAATATGTAATGATAAAGAGATTATTAAACAGTTAACAATCCCAGGAACTCCACAGCAAAATGAGGTTACTGAAAGAAAAAATTGAACTCTTCTGGATATAGTTAGGTCTATGATAGCTCAAGCTAATTTGCCAATTTCCTATTGGAGAAATGCTTTATTAGTAGCAACCTATATACTTGACTAAGTGTCTTCTACTTCTATTTCTTCTACACCTTATGAACACTGGATAGGCAGAAAATCAAATTTGAGTAATCTAAGATCTTGGGGGTCAGCTACCTATGTTCATGATGGTACTTACAAATATGAAAAACTAAGACCTAGGGGGTATGAAGTGTATCTTTATTAGGTATTCTAAAACCTCCAAAGATTATATTTTCATTGGTGAGCAATAAGATGAAATCATCTCTGAATTAGAATCAAGAGATGTTATTTTTCTTGAAACTGAGTTTCCAATTAGAGATGATGTTGACAAAATTATTCCACTATTTGAGTAGGATGCTACTTTGTTAACGATAGAGGTATCACAAGGGATGCCTGAAACTAGTCAATCCAGTGAGAGTGATTTATCAATTAATGAGATGATTGTTGGTGCAAGGTGCACTAGGTCTGACCCTAGAGTTTCGATGTTTGACAATACATCTAGGTCTGATCAATTTAATCAAAGGTTGATCCAAACAGAACCTAATGTTTGGATGTGAGTGAAATATAATCAAGTTAGTTTGACCAAATGACTAGCGAGAAATCCTAGTTGATTAGACTAGGCAATGGAAGTCTTGATCTGGAAGATTGAGCAAGGAAGTCCTAGTGAGTGAAGCTAGGCAGGAAAAGTCTTAGTTATAGGCTCGACAAAGGCAAGTCCTGGTTTGGAAGATCAGACAAAAGTCTTAGCAAGGTCAAGTGCACCAGGTGTAAGTCCAGACAGTGTCAGAAAGATCGGAAAGTATGGCAAAAATCCAATCAGGTCAGGGGACCGAATGCCTGGTGCAAGTCTAGGTGGTCAAGTAGACCGGTAGCCTAGTAGCAAATCTTGGGGGCTGAGGATCATAGCTAAGCGAGAAGTTCAACAAATCTGGAGGACTTGTTGGCAAAATAAAACTCTCCTGAGTGGAGTGGGTAAAGGCACGTTCTTAATATGGGAATAGTAGGTGTCAGACAAACCCAAGATTTCATTAGAAATCTGAAGTTAGACCCACATGATAAGGCTTAGGTTATTTGTAAGTTTGTATGCTTGTCTTACAAGAACCAGGAGCTGGAAGCAAGATGGAGAAAGCATAAGTGAAGCAAATAAAGGCAACTAAACCAAGTTTGGGGTCAACTTAGGTCAAGCTTGAGTCAACAAGATCTAGGCGACTCTATTCGATCCAGTCGATCGGACGGTCCAGGTGATTCGAAGGTGGATCCAGCGACTTGATCGAGAAGACTCAACCCGGATAAGATCGAGAAGATCAAATCGGATCAGATCTTATCCAGTCGCCTAGAAGAGGCTACATAAGGAGGATGAACGTGTACAAGCATAACACAATTTCTACAAGCCATCTTCTTCATCTAGTAATGTTGTTGAACGTAAACGGGGCCAAGCTCGTGCAACCGGAGAAGTTCTAAGAGGAGTGCGCGGCGCTCAAGACTTCTGAATCGGCTTGGCACAAGTGTTTGATTTTCTTTTAAGTTTTATTGTTTTAATTTATTGGACTGTAAAAATAGGTTTCTACGCCTTCGAATGAACTTTCAGAAAGGAGACCACTAGTGGACAGGTGTCTCCCATACATATGCCTTAGAAGTACTAACCCTGGGGGGTTATGAACCAAGTAAAATCCATGAATCCCTGTGCTTGTGATCTAATTTTGCTGCTTAGTATTTCTGATAGAATGAAAATGAATGAATGATGATTGCACTATTCACCCCTTGCGCGCATCACGATCCTACAATGATTTCTCAACAATTCAACTTGAGAAAATGCAATCATAAGATTATTCATCGAAAAAGGTTTGATATTGAGAATGAGACATTAATAATTCTCCCAATTAATGATGAAGAACCTCAAACTGTTGTGGAAGCATTAAGATGCTTAGTTAAAGAAAAATGAAAAGTTACAATGGATGAAGAAATGAGGTCAATGAAAAAGAATCAAGTTTGGGGATTAGTTGATCTTCCTCTATGCCGAAAGTCTATTAAGAATAAATGGATTTTCAAAATTAAGAGGAAAGCAGGTAGATCGATTAATAGATACAAAACTTGTCTTGTTGCAAAAGGATATACCCAACAAGAGGATATTAATTTTGAAGAGACATTTTCTCTCATTATAAAATTATGTCAATATGAGTCATTTTAGCTATTGCAGTAAAATTTGACTTAGAATTACATCAGATGGATGTAAAAACAACTTTCCTTAATAGTGAGCTTGACGAGGAAATCTATATGGTACGACCAGAAGGTTATATTACTGCAAGCCAAGAAATAAAGTGTGAGACTTAAAAAGTCTATATATGGTCTGAAGTAAGCGTCAAGACAATGGAACATAAGATTTAATGAAGTCATTTTATCTTATGGTTTTGAAATGATCAATGAAGATCATTGTGTTTTCTTGAGAAAGAAAGAAGGAAAATTTGTCATTTTATCATTATATGTTGATGATATGCTGATAGTTGAAAATGACATAAAGTTTGTGATAGAAGTCAAAATGTAGTTTTTATCACAATTTGACATAATAGATATGAGAGAAGCTAAGTACATCTTAGGAGTGAAAATCATAAGAGATCGATCAAAAAAACTTTTGAGTTTAACTCAAGAGGCTTATATCACTAAGATGTTATATCATTTCAGCATGTCTAATTGTAACATTGAATAGACACCTATAGCAAAAGGTATTATTCTGAGTAAAAGTATATGTCCCAAGACTTCAGAAAAAATAACCGAGATGAATAAAAAATCATATGCCAGTGTCATTGGTAGTTTAATGTACACTATGTTGTGCACACATCCTGATATTAACTATATTGTTGACTTAGTTAGTCATTTTCAGTCAAACCTAGGATCGAGACATTGGAAAGTGATAAAGAGGATATTCAGATATCTTAAAGGGACAACAAATTATTGTCTCTGTTTTCAAGGATCTAATATGAGCTTGAATGGTTATACAAATGCAGATTGAGCAGGAGATCTTGATGATAGAAAATCCACATCTAGCTATATATACATTCTTGCTAAATGGTGGCGACATCTCATGGAACAGCAAGAAACAGATTTGTGTAGCACTGTCGACAATGAAAGCTGAGTATGTGGCTTGTTTAGTAGTTGTGCAAGAAGCCGTCTAGTTAAGAAGGTTCCTGAAGTATCTGAAGATTGCTAAGAACAGTGGAAGTCCTATTACAATGTACTGTCATAATTAAGCTGCAATAGTTTTTTCTAAGGATCTCAAATATCACAGCAAAGACAAACACATAGCTATAAAGTATAACTTTATAAGGGATATAATTGCTAAGAAAAAGATAATTCTTGAGTATATCCTTACATGTGCTATGCTTGCAGATCCTTTTACTAAGTCATTGACTAGAGAGTCACTTCAAGGACATGTGAAATCTTTAGGACTTCACAGAATATAACATGTTATAAGACAATCAAATATTGTAAGATGATTGTTTATGAAATGTCATGATTTATTCAGTGTATATGTCTTTGTGACATTTGGATAAATCTCGGTGAGCATGTTGGCAGGTTGAGATTGATCCTCTCACATAGAAAATCATCTCTATTTGTTAAGTATAAATAGAGGTAAGACTATTACTTATGGGATAACTAACAAAGCTGTGAATGGGGACATACCTATAAGTTAGAGTACCCTTGATAATTGTATCAAGATAAGATCATTTGTGAATTAATAATTATCAGAGTAAATGAACCCACCATTTACTAAACTTGTAGGAAGTTAGATTAGAATTCACTAGTTAAATTCAGGATTAGGCATTGGAAATGTGTAGATCAAAATTTATACAATGTTTAAGAATAGCATGCACTCTTTATTAGTAAAAAGAACAACATCGTAACATGTGGTTCATAACATATCTGCAATAGTTACAATAAAGGTAGTTGGAGAATATATTTCTGCTTCTCTACTATGTGAAACCTTTGAAATTATGAGTTAATCTTTATTTTACCATAAATGACTATTTAGCTGTCTTCTTGAAGTTCTAATAGGGGTTTGCTACTTTAGCATGTATCTTATTGATTATGTATGATTCGGTTTATGGAATATGAATAGGAAAGCGACTGATTAAAATGAATAGATTTTAGCTAAAAAGAAAGATTAAAATAGATTTACATCTTTGACATTTATTCAATGCTTGACTAATTACATTTTTATTGAGTACATAAAATATAATTATGAATAATTGTATTGAATGAAGATATTATGAACATGCTCTTAACATAATAGTCATTATGAGGGATTAGAGATGTTCATATTGATGTAAATGATTTAATCTAGGGTAAATACAAGATGTTGACATCTCCAATTTATTTGGAGGAGCGACTATGTAAGGTGTAACAACTTTCTTAGCATTAATAGCTCAGAATGCTTGCTGTCGCATGAATTATTTTTTCTAATGTATGAATTGGATGTTCTATTTGGTCTTTATAACTAATTAGTCTTCGTGACTGTATGATCTTTGTGGTTTGACTTGGACGAGTGGGAGATGTTGGTAATGGGAGTAGTGGAAAACGTGGGCAATTATCAAAACAACCCACTTGTCTCGTGACTTATCCCACAACTCTCTTTCTTCTTTATGAAGTGTGTGTCCATGTTTCGGAGAGATGCGACAGAATTTTTCTGAAAGCTATGCGTCTTACGAAAATATCTCTGGAGGAGGAACATCTATTGCCGATAGGAATTTAGTCCACGAATAGCAAAGGATTGTTCGATCTGTAATGTCCTTCCGACACCAAGTAAGAAGAACATGATCGACAAAGAATCGTTATAAGTGTTTACTATTTTTGTTCAATAATTCATGAATTCGAATCGACAGTATTAACCCTAGAGGGTTAGGAACCAAGTAAATCTGTGTGTCGCTATGCTTGTTTTACTAATTCCACTACAAGTGTATTTGATAGAAAAAATAAACGACAAGCGTTATTCACCCCCCTCTAACGCGCTCATCGATCCTACAAAAGTGATATAGAGGAATATAGATTTTGATATATTGAGGTGGTAGAAGACCAATGGAATCAAGTATCCCACTTTGATAAGGATGGCACGAGATCTACTTGCCTTTCCAATATCATATGTGGCTTCAAAATATATATTTAATACAAGTGGCAGATTGGTGAGTCCTCGTAGAAGTAGATTTTATCTGAAAATCATAGAAGCATTGATATGTGCTCAAAGTTAATTATCGAATGAGAAATAAAGTAATATAAATTGCAAATTAACTTTTATTATTTTTGAATGAAAATATTCTTCTTTTATAATCTACAATAATGATTTATCTTCTTCATTGAGTTTTATAGCTATAAGTTCACAAGAAAAGAAGCATATTGTTCGTCAGTTGAATATGATGAGAATGTTATTGATATTGATGGGGTAAGTTTTTAATACAATTTAATTTTGTTAAATTTGATACTTAAAGTAAAATATTAGGTCAATTATTTATATTTCTCTTCATCATTTTGAATTTTTGTAGGATACTACACTGTCAAAGGAATTTATGATTAATTCAGAGTGGAAACTGATCTAGTTTGTTTTTTCGATGATAATTAAATATGACTAAATTAGGAGTAACCTATAGATGTTTAATTTATTTTTATTGAATTATATTTTTTTTAGATGTGATGTTAATTTTAATATATTTTGTTAAATGATGATAGTTAGATCGAATGAAAAAAATTATTAGTATAGAGTTGATACTATTTATATAGGATAATAGTGTTGTGAGAAACTATTTTTAAAATTTTATTATTTCTTCTAATATTTAGTTTGTTAATTTTTATCTTTAATATTTTTTTCTTATTATTTTTTAAAGAATTTGATAAATATCCATACCTTCATTAAATAATTTAAATTTGAAAAAAAATATAATTGTAAATGATAATCGGATATTTGAGTACGGTATGAATATCCGATCCTCCGATGGGTATAAGGATGAATATAAAACTTGAATACCCAATGGAGATGGAGATGTGATGAGGATGGATATAATAAATGAGGATGAAAATGAAGATAGAGACGGAGAATATAAAATCCAACCCAAATTTGTACATGAATATTTTTAGAAACAATCCATTAAACATGATTAACAATGAAAACCTATTTGATATGTTACTAAAGTATATAGGAACTTCATATAGGTCAGTCCAACTTGTAAATAGATTTAGGATAATCACTTTTATTAAACCTTTGCATCATGGGATCCAGAATGATTTTCAAGTTATTATTCCTTCTAGTTGATCATGACAATATCAAATAAAGATTTAGGCATATCCTATTGACACTAATCCAAGTACTAGGGTTATGTCATGATATGAGGTGATGGGAATTTATATTGCATAGTAACTACATTGCATACATGTTTTATAGAAACTACCCCTTCTAAAATGGTGGAAAGACTTTTTATGTTTCTATAGGTTAATAAGTCTTGTATAGCTAAATAATTGAAGAGAGTCTCTACGTGAGATCAAAGAATTTGTTCGCCACTACTTTAGAATTAATCTAAAAATTTAATGAGTCATTCGCATAAAATGTGATCAGTAGGATCTACAAATATTTGACTAAAGAGGAAAGATGACATATCAAATAGTAATCTTAGTGAAAATAAGCATTAAAGTAAAACACACTGACATCCCAATTAAATATGATTTAAAGATCTCACTCTTAAATTTAAGACTGCCACTTTAGTGTATGACCTTTGAATATTCACTAGAAGTTATTCTTTTACAAGACGTAATAGAACTAGTTTCTTACTTTTACAATATTGGGATGTCTATAATATATTCTCCTCTCTGAAATATTATGCAACATATCAAAAGATTGAATCGAAACCTTTAACCTTAATTTATGCTCTTGGAGATTTTGAACACTTTTCACAAAAGAGTAAAGAGTATTTGTGTAAAGTTCTTGAGTTTAAAATTCCCCCAAAAACTTATACAATATTACCTCTAATGACTATTTTGTTTGCTTAGTCAATTAGAAAACTCTTATACTTAACTCATTAGACAAATATTATTGTTGGAAGACAATTAAAAATATAGCAATGGTCAATTGAGATTCACCTTCAATCAACTACTCCACTTCTATTTGATCGGAATCATCATTTTGTTGACTATTTTTTTAATATAAATATTTTTTCATCCTACTCTTGCATTTAATTGAATACCTATATCGATTGGCATGCTTTAGTAGATTGATATCACATTAGTCAATTGAATCTAATAAGTGATCTCTTCTTCACTTGGTTACACAAATAGTAAGCCTATGTAAAATCCTCGGACCAAACTAATTTAATAAATATTGGGACAAATATTCCTCTATTGAAGTTTTCATACCACTTTAAATATCAACATTTAGTGATGGATTATCGATCACTAAACCTATTTAGCGATCGAATTACGATAGAATAAAATGAGTCGCAAAATATTTCATCGTAAAAGGATTAAGCGATCGAAATCATATTTCCATTGCTAACTAGCGATGGAAATTATTCTCATCACTAAAATAGCAACAATACTAGTTTCGATCGCTAAATATTAGCAACCAAATATATATTTTGATCACTAATGTTAACGATCGCAGCCTAGATTCAGTTGTTAAGGTTCGGACGCTATGTTAATGATCGAATCTAGGTTTTGATTGGTATTAGTGACTAAAATTAAGTTTCAACCACTATTTAGCAACCAAAATTAGGTTTCAATCGTTATTTTAGCAATCAAAACCTAATATCAATCGCTAAATCATCCAAATATTAGCGACGGAAATATAATTTTCGTCACTAATTTTCTTAAAAAATTTACAATAGCATTCAATTTCCTACTTTGCACCCTGTTTACAATAAAATAAAATACAACCCATGATATCACGATACATACAACAAACAAACACAATATAAACAACATTCACAAACTTAATACTAACATTCATAATACATACAACCATACCCAAACGATAATACTAACAACAAACAAACAAAATACAAATAACATTCACAAACTTAAACCATATCACAAGTAATATCCAAACAATATTCATAATACAAATTATATCCAAACTTTGATACAAATAATATCAGTGATACAAATCATATCCAAACAAATGAGACAAACATGTCATCATACTCAAAAATAAAATAGCTTCATTATTCATACCTGAATCAAGTAGAATATGATAGGTTATTAAATAAAATAAACATTGGGGATATAATACCAGAATAATGCATAAACAATGAAACTAATGTTAAAATAGTATCAAAAATATATATAAACTAAAACACAAACATGTTTTGAAAGAAAGCATACCGTAATTCCACAATATAGTATCAAAATTTTGATTATTCAAGTGTTGAAGTGATTATTATATTTGAAAGGTGTCTTGATGCAATCACCTAATGGTTATACTATTTATTGGATAAATAAAAATTCAGTATTTGAGTGCACATTCTCTATGTGTTTGATTGAATCTTAAACTCATTTACTAAATGTCCGCAATACAATTCATAGCATGAGAGAATTTGTAATTGGATTACAACTAGTAAGCATCTTTATATGTGCAATTATGAATGTAGTAAACTTATCCCTACTCGAGTAATTGATGAGCACAAAGTTATCGATTCTATTGAAACTAACAAGTTTTAAACTCCTTGGTTTACCAAGCAGCTGTTCTCATTGGCTGACACTACAAAAAAAAGTTGATTTAGCGATAAATTTTATGACGAATTTAAAAAAATTCATCGCAAATATTTTTGCGACGAAATAATTTTGTTGCTATAAAGTCGTCGCCAATTTTTGCTACAAAATTTCTATGTTTCGTAGCAAATTTTAGCGCCAAAAATCATTTTTCGTTGTAAAATTCATCGCCGATCGGCGATGAACAAATTTTGTCGCCGATCGACAACGAAAGACAATTTCGTTACCAATTGGCAATGAATATTTTTTCGTCGCCAATTGGCGACGAATTTGAGTTTCATCACCAATTGACAATGAAAATTATTTCATCGCTAATTGACGACGAATTTGTGTTTCGTCGCTAATCTGCAACGAATTTTATGACGAAAATAGATTTCGTCGCAAAATTCGGTAAATAGTAAATTATGATAGATTTGCAACGATAATGGATTCGTCGCAATATTCGTTGCAAAATTCATCACAAAATCTGAATTTTTTCTTTCCTATCCTACTCATTTATAGGTCATCCCGTAGATACATAACGATCTGATTGGATCGATTCAAATTTTACATTCAACCTGTTTATACAAACATAATAAACAACCACATTCATTCCACCACATTCATTCCACCACATTCATTCAACACAATATTCATTCCACCACAAATACAAAAATATCAAATCATATAATATATAAAATGTTTATACAACCATTTCAATCCACTACACGATAACATGTTCATATAACAGCTAATCAACTCCACTACATGATACCAATTCAATCAACATGATATAAAATATAATCCCCAACATTCAGTCATAATAAAAATCCATACAAATGATACAAGTACTAGCTATAAAGAAGTCTGAAGACGAGACAAAGATACAACTAAATCATTCTTTGCCCTCCGGAGACTTTGCTTCCTTCTCCATCAATATCTTTTCTTATCCTGCATAAGAAAATAAACAAAGAAAAAGTATTATTCTTAAAAATAAAAATAAAATCTATAAATTAAATATTAAAGACTTACCTCTTTTCTTGATTTTGCTTCACAAATCCTGCATTTGGGAGGAAGGCAAACACCTTCATCCCAAATGCAAACTGAGCCAACTATGGCCCCCAATAATGAGGATTTTTTTAATTTTTTGAATCCATTCATGTAATCTTGTAACATGACCTGGATGGAACTTTATAAAAATGATTTGCACAATGAATAGAATAACATGATTGGTCGCTCAAAATCTTTCTTTAATGAATAAAATGACATGATCTAGAGGTAAACAAAGGAACAGAAAATAGATAAATAAGTGTATGAAGAGGAAGGTGGCCAGATGACTCAGTGCAAT
>JAOBBC010115280.1:0-10592 GCA_025388495.1 Curcuma longa | reverse complement strand
CAATGTGGGACTATATTCCCATTCATAAAGGAGTCTCCTACTTCCACCATCATTTATTTCCATTCAAATTTCCAACAGCAGCCCTACTGCCTTTGCACCCTCTAATGATGAGTTCTCTAATTGTGGTGTAGGGTTGTAGAGCCGCCAGAACCTCCTGTTGATCGAGGTCAGGATTACTTTCTCCATCAGAATCCCACTCCAGTTCCAGTCTTGTGAGATGATGTTTGTTGACCAAATCGACCATATTGGCCTCTTCAAGACTCTGCACATTGGAAAGTTGTTGAATAGATAATTCACGAAGATTATGCATATTTATCAACTCATCAATTCTATATCCTGGTTCTGTGCCCACAGTAAAGCATAATTCCTGAAGGGATGTTAACTTTCCTACTTTAGCCACTGAAAGAAGTGCATCGTCTGATACTTGGTATAAATGTCTTAAGTTGGTCAACTTGTTTGTGTCTTTTGCCAGACGGGAACAGAATAGGTTACTCATTAGAACTTGTAAGAAGTAGAACTTACGCATTGAAAGTGATGGTAGAATAGTTGAAATTTCAAGAAATCGTATTTTTACAAAGTCACTGATGTTTTTCAAACACCGATCAGATACTCCGAGAAATCTATACTTTAAAATCAATACCCGAATTCTTCTCGGTGATTTACACGCATCTCGAATAAAATCAAGTTTTTGAAGATCCCCATACTGTATCCAAAGGGTTTGCAAGTGTTGGAATTTGCACACCATGTTAGCTAGATCATGGAGTTGAGCATCGGGCCTGCAGCTAATAGATATATGGCAGATGGTATTATAATCCAAAATGTGACTTGGAGCGCCATACACAATTCTACAACATTCATAGCGTGAGACATGACGAGCAAGACTGTTCAGCATATCATGCATGGTGTAATAGTCTTTTGTTGTATCATAGAATAATGTTTTCTTCATCTCAAGCATACTTCCATGGTCAAAGAAAGATTTGTCACACAACATATCAAAGCAAGAGTTAGCTATGTTCTCATCCGAGCCCTCCTCTGATCCTTCCGAGTAAATTAGGCCTGCTGCCACCCACATGCACACTAGCTTTTGCTTATTGAATTTGTAATCTTGAGGAAATATGCCACAGTAGGAAAAACACCGCTTCAAACGTGGCGGAAGCATCATGTAACTGAGTGTTAGAATTGGACTAAATTCACATTTTGAATCAAGTGGTGTTTTCCATAATTCACTTCTCAAAATGCTCGTCCAATGATCTACTTCTAGTTTATTGTTCAATGCTCCTCCAATTGACTTTGCTAGAAGAGGTACACCTTTCAATTTCTCCACTATTTCTTCGCCAATTTCTTTAAGCAATGAGAATCCATTTGGATCTTGACCAACAAATGCATGCTCATAGAGGAGTGAACGACATTCATCATTTGATAAGCCCTGCAACATCATTGGCTCCATTGTGCTTCCTCTGATTACTTTGGAGACCATCTTCGCAACTGATCTCAATCTAGTTGTTAATAGTATCCAACTACCCTTTTGGCCATGTAGCAGTGGAGCACATAGTTTCTCCCACTCTGTCTGATTTTTGTCATCCCAAGCATCATCTAGTACAAGTAAAAATCTTTTGGAATGCAACTCCTCCTCGAGCTTCACTGGTAGCCGTTCCAATGATACAGATTCAGATCGGCCAGTTGAATCCTCCAGAATTTTCTTCATAAGACTTGATGCATCGAGATCAGGTAAGGAGTCACATACCCAGATTTTGATGTCGAAGTGTTCCTTCTTCACGTTTTTAAAATAATCAAAGACTTGTTGAGCGAGCGCAGTCTTCCCCATACCACCTATCGCTACCAAAGGAAAGCAATGCACATTCTCACTGATCTGAATTTCAGATTCTTCCACTGATTCTCCGAACAAATACTGGATGATTTTTCCTTTTTCTTCCTCGCGTCCTTTGAATGATAATACAGGCAAAGAAGAGGTGATCCTACTTTGATGAGACAACGGTAGAATACCCTGCTGCATTTGTCCAGTGCCAATGCCACCTGTTGGCGTCACCAGTGGCAAAAACTTCGTAACATCTGAAGCAGAGATTTTCAAGTTCTTCACGCATTCCCTTAATCTCCCAAGAACATCGTCAAATTTCAGTAATCTTTTTGCAACTTTAACAGAAGCATCGACCGTTCTAGAAAGCCTACTTTTGTCACTATTAGCTTTCTTCTCCAGTTCAAGATATTGCAGCTCATCCAGCACTTCCTCGGCCTCGTCGATCCCATCCCTGAACTGCCACAGCCACTTGATTAATGCTAAAGATTCATTCGAAGTTAATCTATCTTCGACAAAGCCAACAACTGCTTGGATCTGAGGAAGTAAGCGTCTGAGGCTTTGCAATTCTTCTTGCAAGTCAGTTTTCCAGTAGTACTGATCTCGCACATAAGTAGTGGCTACATCAATTAGTTTATTGACGACATGATTTGCACCAGAAATGTCCAATATTGGCGAGACTACATCCATAGCTGCTGTTATGGATCAATGATTTTAGATAAATTAGACAACATTCAAAATCATCTTTCGTCTATTAAAAAACACATAATAGTTGGGATCTCAGAAACAGATCTGTAATAGAAACAGAAGCATATATAGTATATATACCTGAGATCTCAGAAGCAAATCTATAATAGAAACCAGAAAAAAAAAAGCAACAAAAGGAAATATATAACATCATCTGTTTTGCCATAGAATAATAAATCAAGAAAAAGCAACAACCAGAGATGAAAACTTTGCTGAAGATGAGAAAGATGGTTTAATTACCTGGTTGAAGCTGAACAGAGCTGGAATGCTATCCTGTTAGATGTGAAGAAGAACCAAGAAGACGACTTGATTTTTCTTTGCAGATGTTGCATGCATGAATGTTGGATCTGTGTTCCAACATTGAAGTTGACCAGAGCTCAATGGTATACAGCTGGATCCTCACAGGAGCCATCGACACTGATTGATTTCTCTTTCCTCCTGTCAAATAATTGGGTCTGCGTGCCAATAAAGATGTGGAGATCGGTCAATTATGTCCCACATGGAATTGCCGACACCGAATTTTAATTAATTATTTTTATTATATGTAATTAATTTTTTAATAATGACAAGTTACCTGTATAATAATTAATCACTGATCATCGTATTTGATTATTTGATTACTTCTCTGCTTCTGCAGAACCGAAAAGAAATACGTAATTTTAAACATGTACAGCGATACATCAACTTTCCTGTCAATTAATTGTCCCCGGGTCAATGGTGCAACGGTAGGACATCCGGATTGTGACTCAGGGATCCACGATTCGATCCCCAATTATGGCGTATTTGCAAGAATTTTCTTCCAAATGGGGAACGCAATTAAAGGATGTTGGGCATCTAGATTGACCGCCGTATGCGCTTCCCGATTTACCCTGGTGGTCGGTGGAAAATTTTCTTGGGACCGAGCCGGTCACCTCCAGGGATTGAGTCCATGAGACTGACTAGGATTTATCATTTTTTTCCTGTCAATTAATTGAGCCTCGCATCGAAGCATTGTCTCTCTGTTAAAGAATGAGTGTCTCTAGGGACATGGTACCACAGTAGGACATTCAGGTTATCACCCAGGTACTTACGGTTCGATCCCTAACTACGACATATTTGTAGAAATTTTTCTCCAAATGAGGATTGTAATCAAAGGATGTTGGGCATCTGGGTTGACCATGCGCTTCTCGATTTACCCTAATGGCCGGTGGGAAACTTCCATGGGACCGAGCCGATCACCCCCAAAGATTGAGTCAATACGACTAATTGGGATTATCATTTTTTTCTGTTAAAAAATGGGCGGTATTACAAGAATGGATGACGACGTGCTACTTTGACATCTCTAACTTGATATATTATAGAGCAATGATACACTACATGAAAAATGTAACATGAAATTCAACATGACACACTCCATGCAGTGGGGCCCATATCTATGCAGTGGAGCTCACATCCATGCAGTTGAGTGTCTATATGTATCGATTTGTAAATCTCAAACCACGGTAGCATCCAAGTTGCCGATGACGTTGTTCCTAAGATGAAGCTGCTGGAAATATTTAGAGCTAATGATGCTGTGGGTTTTTGGAGCTGCTGATGGAGGCTGGAAATTGGATGCCGTGTGCTGAAAGTTTGGTTGCCGTGAGTTGCTGGTGGCTGCTGGTCATGAAGGGTGTTGCTACTGATGGTGATGCTCCAAGGCCAATGGCTGGCATGTATGGGTAAATCGTTGTTTTGTGTATAATGAGTTGTATTTAAGGTAGGGGTGTTTGTGTGTGTGATCGTCTGTAATAAATGTAGGAGTGTGATATGTTCTTGTGTTGTGATTGATTTTATGGTCTGTGGTGCTTTATATGACTTGTAGATGAGCATGCAAGTGTTGTGATGTATGGACATGTGGGGCTATGATGTCTTGATGTTGGTAATGTCATAAGTTTGATGTAGTTTCTTGTGTGATAGATCATGTATGTGTTTAACGACTAGTGTTGTTTGGATTATGATGATGATCTTTTAATTGTACATTTGAGATGTCTAATCTCTATTATTTTATCTATATATGAATCATTTTAAAAAAAAAAATTGAACCCGGCATCGAATGTAATTCGTTGCTTAGCGATAAGAGTGTTCCTTTGATTTGGAGAATAAGATTCTTAATGAAATAATAGGAAAATTTTTATAAAATTACAGAATGAGAGATTTTAAAAATTTTCATTTAATATATTAATAGTTAAAACTTAATCTATAAATTATTATAATATTTATTTTAATGTAGAGATTTATTATATTATTTTTTAAAAAAAAATATTAATAATAAGGAGTTGACCAAAACAAATCTTTTATTATCTACCATAGGATAATATTGTTTGGTGACATGAAAATGGAGGAGGCTCCTTAGCAATTAGCATCTACAAAACGTTAAAATTTAAGCACTCTTCTGCAAAAGGTGGATCCGCCACCTTAGCGGCCCCACACGGTCGGCTCCACGACCATCTGTGAGGAGGTAAATCGAGAAACTGCAGTTGGTCACGACGCAGGAGGGTATTGCCTGGCTTCGCCAGGATTCGAACCCTTGCCCTCTTCTGCAAGTCTGCTACGTCGTAACCAACTCAGTTATGCCCCGGGGGCAAAATTTAAGCACTCAATTAGAGAAGAGATACTCTTTTGATTTTGACCCATTATATTAATTTTAATAAACTGAGACTTTCAAACAACCTGATCAAATTAACAACTCAACTTTTTCAGTTCAGACGAAGGTAGATATATAGATAGAACCGATCGATAACAATCCCATTTCAAGGTTGCTAATGGCAGCCAGCTAAAGAACCAACCTATTAGCTTCAGAGAGAACGTCTGGTTCCTCTTCCAGGTTGCCCTGCGAGATGGCCGCGGCTTGTGGTGGCGATGTCCTTTGCCACGGAGGGCACGATGCTTCTTGCCAGCAGGTTTCATTTAGCATCCATTTCTCAAGGTTCCAGCAAAGAAAAAGAAAAAGATTGACATTAAGGGTAAACGTAAGCAAATTGTAGATTTTAGAGTTTTTGGCAATAATTCAGTTGTTTTTTCTACAAAAACAAAGGTCATAAAGAAAAATTGTACTAAATCCGCCAACTGACATATTAAGAAAGATAAATTTCTCAATTTTATTAGTTCGAAAGTCAACTTAATCATTGTGTCTATTGACTCTTAGTAGATCAATATTGATGCTACTACGTACTCACATAAGTATCACTATGTAAGATTGTTTACGGAATCGATTATCATTTGATGGTGAAAGATATATTTATATAGAGAATGACAAATAGGTTATAAAGTAGAGTTGATAGGCATTTTTAAGCCTTATTTAAGAATCAATATCTTTCTGGATTTGAATAATACTTCTATTATACTGTCTTTTAAATGAAATTTAATTTTTATTTCTTGTTTGGACAAATAGGTTATTGTTCATTTGAAAATAAAATTTTCAATATTTTCCTAAAGTCAATATTGATTGACAATGATTCCTTGATTAATATGGTTTACAGATTAAACATATTAATTCCTACTGACAATGGAATTATGTATAACATAGGTACGAATTACAATTTGACTAATGAGAATTTTTCTATATTGTGGCATAGACATTTAGGATATATATACAAACAAGATCTAAAAAGTTAATGTCACATAGAATTCTTAATTCCCTTGACATGTTAAACTTTGATGTCTGCATAGAATGTATTAAGGAAAAAACGAACGACTAACAAAAGAAATAAGGTTATATGCAAATGTAGTAAAGTCTTGAAACTAATACATACATATATTTATGGTCAATTTTTTAAGGCATCTTAAAATCGACACACATATTTTATTAGTTTTATAGATGACTATTCACAATATGATTATTTATATCTTGAAGTTGTAATCTTTGGATGTGTTCTAATTTTCAAAGTTGAAGTTGAAAATCAACTAGGTAAGAAAATAAAGATTGTTATATCTGACTATAGAGGTGAATATTATGGTCGGTATGATGAATTAGGTGAATGCCCTAGATCTTTTACAAATTGCCTTGAGTGTGTGGTCGTACCTTAATATATCATGTCTAATACTTCCAATTAAAATGGTGTAGTTTAGCGATAAAATCAAACCCTAAAAGATATGGTAAGAATTATGATGACATTCTTCTCCGTCAAGATCTTTGTGGGGTGAGACTATAGTGTACCTACTTAATCGAGAGTCACTGGGGGATTTAAGTCAGTTCTGAATATAAGGGTGTCTAGCCTTTCTGGAATCAGCAAAATGAGTAGATAGAAGATGTTGTCGATAAGAATCTTTTCAAGTGAAGGTAATGTTCCCTTCTTTTTCTTTGTGGCACTTTGTTCTGTCGCTGTTGCAGAATTTTGTAGAGTGGAAAATGTTGTAGCGTCTAATTTAGGGCAGCGCCTAATATACAAATTTCTGAGAGAGACAAGTGCATGCCATCAATGACTCCAATTCACATAATTCCTTACAATCAGAAATATCCAATGACTGCAACGCTGTCATATTATACAGATACTCCATGTTGGAAATTAAGAGACACCAAATGATAGCAATATGATACTTTCAAATTTTTGAGGGAGGTAAGGCCTTGAAGGCATTGACCCAATGACGCTTGTGAAATGCCGGAGTTTTTAAAATTCAGGGATTCAAGGGAGGAGGGAAGGATGTTAGCAGCTTTATTACTTTCAGACTGATAAAAAACTGAGGAAGATGATACTGCATGCTTCCTTGTCGTGTCTTTTAAAAAGTCATCTGACTCAACCTCAGCAGAGAGGAATTTTGGACAATTAGAAATCTTCAGAGATTCAAGAGATTTTAAAATATAAGCTTCCAGGTGAAGTCAAAGCTTCACCATCCGAAATACGCAAAGGACACAAATTTGATTAATATTTGTCCAATCTAGTACCGGGGTGGGGCGAGATGATAATACGTTAGAAAATTTAAGTTTAAGTAGTTAAGTGGGGTAAGGAGTACCCTATTTGATTTACTTAACTGAGTAGAATTAACCGAAGCTACCTCGTCAAATCCTAGACTAGTTAGACCAAATTTTTTTCCTAGATTAACTAAATGCATAATTTGTCAAACTAGTTTTGTCTTAGAAGATGGTTGTTGTTCCAATACCCAAGAAGGTCCCTGTATCTCGTCACCGCCTAGAAGCTAATTCTTGAAATGTATACTTAATTAGTCGACGGTTAATTAAACTCATCGATGTATCTATCTTGAAGCAACTCCTACATTAAATCATGATAAACCCTTTACACTCTATGATGTACCATATAAGCCTCGAGAGGGTTCAACTACTTTCATAGAGGAAGTTGGTTCTATAGGTCGGAGATTAAGATTACTGTTAGGTTCGTCCCATATTCTCTATGAATTCAACATATGTTTATATGTTATGATTATAAGGCAATACTCACCCCTTGATTTATCCAAGAAAAGCTAATCACTAACCCTTTATCCTGCAACATAGAAGAATAGTTAAGCAAACTAGAACTAATAAAGAATCACACATATCATGGATAGAAGGAGAAACAATGCATTAGAATCGTTAATCAATCATTAGATTACTCCCTAACCCTAGAATTAGGGAGACTACTCCATCACTATGAAGAAACAATGTAAAGACATAGATGAAATCATTCTATAACTAAAAAAAAAGATAAGTGTAGGAACAACTTAGTACCAACTGTTCAACCAATTCTATAAAAATTAGGGTTAGTCGCCAAACTCATCATGATCGTGTCAGGTGACACGGCTTGGCCATGTCAGATGCTAGAATGATTTCATCCAAGCTACAGTGTTGAACACGACCATGTACGGTGTTGGACGTCCCATGTGTACTCCTATGCTCGTTCTGCCTCCAAGTGTGGTACACGATTATGGCAAAGGTCACTAGTAGGTCGTGTACAAGGTTGGAATGAGGTTTTTCATTTCCAAACGTGTTCAAATGCTGAGATCTTCACATCCTATCAAAATAAATGCAAAAGAGAAGTCTCCCAAACCAAAAAGATGAAAATAGACAAAAATACTAAAAGTAAATGCAAATATGCTTATGTAATATAGCAAATGCATGCAAAATAACATCGAAAATATGCATATATATGATTCACACACATCAAATATCCCTAGACTTAAACCTTTTCTTGTTCACAAACAAAACTTGCAATAAAAACTTATGTGTGTGAATGAAACATCATAATCCCTAACGAATTCAGCTAATCCTATCTATCAATTTTATTAATGAGAAGAGGTATATGAATTATCTCAATGTGACTTAACCTGGAAGTTCTCTCTACACAGTGCAAAGTGACTTGACTCTAAATTACCAATTACCACTCTAAGTTATTCCCATTGTGTTCCCTAAGTCTCTGATCCAAGAGACACTTACTTGTCACTCGTAAGGCTTGTCTCCTCTAATGCTTTGTATTGTCCATCATAAGGTCTCAAATGAATACTCGATATCAAGGGAAGCTACTAGGTATTATTTCTCCTGTAACTTCGAGATCTCAAAGGTGTACCTAGTAGGTATTTTCTCAATAATCAGAGTGTCTCAAAGGGGTATCTAATCGTTTCTACTCATTATCAAAATATATTTTATTCACATTTTTAGAAAGTATAATTTTCTTTTTCTATTATCCTCAACTTGAGTGTTCTCTAGTAACTAAAATACAGCAGGTTCCCTAGGAAAACAAGATATTAGTATAATATTATAAATAGTAATTATTCTCGGATACATCAACTCTCAAAATCAAGTTTAACGTGAAAAGGAGATACCAAATAAGTAGCCAACATTGATGAATAAAGTTAAACAAATCATGTCATACTTCTACAAATAGAAATAAATATGGA
The DNA here is from genome assembly GCA_025388495.1 of Curcuma longa. Classification (NCBI taxonomy): domain Eukaryota; kingdom Viridiplantae; phylum Streptophyta; class Magnoliopsida; order Zingiberales; family Zingiberaceae; genus Curcuma; species Curcuma longa. The sequence continues at coordinate 1,189 of JAOBBC010115280.1, read as the reverse complement.
CACTTGACACTGGTATGGATGTGGTTAACGAAGAGTTCAAGTAACAAAATTTTAGGCTAATGGTTGGGGCCTATCAAGAAGTCATTTTACTTGATTATGTGTTGTATTTTGCTTTGGTTCATTAGATTTTCTCTTGCCTTTTTGTTTCCAACTAAACTGATAGATATGTATCATTCTTATGAACATGAAGAGCTACAGTTAGTATGCAAAGATTTAAAATCATTTTTTTCTAAAAACATGAATGAAACTCTCTAGTGCTGAAAAGTAAAGTGTTTTTAATGAAAAGATGGTCTTTTATTTCATTCTGTCGAACATTTGTTTGCTATATAAAAATGGTTTTTTATGTTTAATGATGCTAATATTTTCCAACTCTTCTTATGTCGGTAATATATTTTCTTAGCATCCCAACGAGTTTTAACAATTAAGAGGATATAAGTGCCTCAATTTCAGCTATTAAATTCAAAATGAAAGACTCAGATACATCTCAATGAAAAGATAAAATATTTTTTAAATGAGACTTGATCTAAGCTGTTAGTTTCAAAATGAATGAATTAGATGAACCCGAGTGAAAGGACATTGTATTCTTTGGAAAGGGATGCGATTTGGATCATCCAATTCAAATTGGACGGATGAGATTTGATTGAACCAAGAGGTTCTTCTAACCCTTTATAAATTATAAATAAGCCCCCACTTTGTCATTTCATTTATCCAATTCAAAGCAAAGCAAGCATTGCATTCCATACTTGTATTTTGAAAAGTTTGAGAAGCTTCTTTAGTTCAAAGACATTGTAATTTGCAATGCTGCTATCGTAAAATAAAGTTGTATTTTGAAAGAAAATTATCATATCCCGTGAGCACTGTGTGCGGGATAAATTCATCTTAAAAAGATAAAGTCCAACTCTAGTCTCGACTTTGTCTAAACAATGTTATATCGTTATTCTACCTGTGCTCAGATTGCACTACCACTACTAGATCGAACACAACTTTCCATCAAGAATTCAACAACATAATCTTTTTTTCTAACGCCTATGAGCTTCTTTCTTCCATTTACTTCATGAATTATAAAACTTTGTGTGAGTATTAAATTAACGGGTATATGTCTTTTTTAACAAGTGTACATTGAGCGTTCATAAAATTAAGTCAACCCTTCTTTGCTCCGCTCACCTTATCAAAGTAGTGAGGTCTAAGG